>NBIV01000376.1:0-47108 GCA_003194525.1 Gracilariopsis chorda
TGAGCTCAACCGCGAAGGCGGAGCCCAAGTCCCCCGCCGACTGGCAGTTCGCCCGCAATACCGCGAAAGCGGAAATGAACCTGCCCCAATGGGGAATGACTTGCCGGTGAAAACCGTGGCACCACACACCCTCTTGAGGGATATCTTCCCGCATGAGCAGCGGCCGCTATCACAGCGCACGGCAACGCCGGAGTTATCGCCGAACACCCTGCTAAGGGACATTATACCGCACAGCGGGCAGCCTCCGCAAGGAAGTACAACCACCACCCGGCACGGCCGGCAGGTCTACGAACGAGAGTTCGTAGTAGACCGACTTGTCGGACACACCTGGGACCAGGATGGTATTCTACAATACCGCGTCCGCTGGTACGGGTACGACCCCAGTGGGGATACGTGGGAGCCAATTGAACACCTCCCACGGTCGCAGGTCCTGCGATACCACCGTCAAACGGGAACTGCAGCCCCAGCCACGCTGGTTAATGCCCAAGTTGGGTAACGTTGCCGCGCGAGCGGAGAGCGAAAGGAAGGGATAAAGGCAAGGTCCGTCGAAGACGGGGAACTCAACCGAGAAGCACCGTTCTAAACGGGAAAGTTAATTCAAGGGAGCAGCTAGCTCCCCACAATACTACACTACACTAACTGGCATAGCCAGGGAAAGAAGAACCAGGAAACTGGACAGAGGTTTCACTCACCCCCATCGTCCAGGGCGTAACCCCCAGCAAGGCGGTAGGCCAACGCGTCCGCCATGGTGGTGACATCCCCCGATACCTCGGCAGCGCTAAGACCGGCACCGGAGAAAACGTGCGATGATTTCGTTTTCATTCGCCGTCACCCGCTGGGGATAGAAGGTCCGGCACTTGCCGCCGAAGGGTCAGCAGCCGGCTCGGCCGGAGATACCCCCTCTGGGAAAGCTTCCGCTCTAGCGCCGGTTTCCCCTACGTCCATCTCCCCGGGTTCTTCCGGTTCGTTATCGACCATGGGTCATCCCCGCCGTATGCGCGGTAGTAGTCGTCAGAATCGACGTACCCCACCGGGTGGTCTTCCGGCACATGCCGGGGCGTATCGCAAGCTCGCGCGCCTACTCGGAGGAAATTTCCGGAACTCCCAGGGGTCGAAGTAGATAAAATCCCCGCAAGGTCGGTGTTTCTACCCAGTCCCGGACCACCGGTGTTACCGCTGCCGCCATCCAGACGACCGCTTTGCTCCAGCGGGACCTCACTCCAGCTAACGCTGTCGATGTACCCAACGCATCCGATCGTCCCGAGACGATACTGGTCGTAGCCTCGTTGAGGATATAAGCCGCACTGCGGGCCGCCCACTCCGTAACCACTACGGACCACAACCCCGACCGGGGATCCTGCATGAGCAGCGAACCGAGGTACGTAAGGACCAGCGGGAGTTCTATGTAGCACCCCAGGCAGGCTTCATGGAAGCGCCACCACTCGGGGAGTGCTACATACCGACCTAGTCGGTGAGGCGGCGCAATCCGCTCTATCTCCACGTTCTGATACGGGATAAAATACCCAAATCGGGATCGCCAACGCCGCTCGTAGCGGATGAAGTTTTGGAGAAAGTTGGACCGGTATTGCCGGGGAAGGTACCTGAACTCCGCCCGAATAATCGTTCGCTCCCAGCAAAGGGCTTCTTGCCGCGCTGCGGGGAAATTTTTCCAAGAGAGGGTCTCGAGGCGGAACAGGTTCTCGCCGTACCCAATCTCCCCGCGAGTGCGGAAGTAGCTAACGTCGAAGCCAAACTCCGGTGGGACCGGTACATCGAATGGAGCCCGGCTCTGCCGTTGATACGCCATGCGCGTCAACGCGGTCTGTGCCGCAGCGACGGTCTCGCCCGAATTTCTTCGGAGGTGGTGACGCGGAATCGCAATCCGGTGACGCCAATCCCACGACGTGGTGACCGCTCTGGGCAGATCCCCTGGCAAGGGTGTCTGAGCCATCCGCATAAGCGGTGACCAATCCCTCATTGAGGACAGCGACCGGGTGGAACCACGGGGCAAGCGCAGGCGCGACGCGTGATTCCGATTCATCGGGTTGAGCCCCACCAGGGTGTTGTAGGTTGGCCAGTTTGGACACCGGAGTGGTTCCGGAGGACACCACCGAAGGTGGTAGTGCGAAGGGATGGTCGGCTCCAGCAGCCATATTCCCGGGTTGTACCGGATGTTGATCGCCCTGAGGCAGGGGAACTGACCGGAAACCGGTGGTGTATCGCCCGAGAAGTCTCGGAGGTTGGCTGTGGTTGTTGATATTGTTGTCGTTGTTCATTTTTCCCTTTTGGAGGGTGGCTGTTGTTGTTGTTTGTGCGCTCGATGACTCTGGTGCAGAGGGATTTACCGGAGAACCGGAGACAGAGCACGCGCTTTTATCACCCATTTTCGTCTGGGAATCCTCCGCGTCCGCGGTCGTTTTCCCGTCTTAGGGGGGGATATGAAGTGCAACGCCCTCAGGGAGGGATTCTTGGTACTTGAACGCTTTCCCGATATTATCGGTTGTGTAGTGTGTATATGACCTACGCCCACAATGGTGGGTATGGACACGTGGGACACGGGTTTGGGTCAATTGGCGGTTGGCCACAGTAGTGGATGTTGCCACGAAATGTGGAGTATTTTAGTTAATATTATTTATTATTTTCACACCCATTTCTGGGAAGCTAGTACTTAGTGCGACGGTGCACTGCCGTCGCACCAGTAAACCTTCCCCAACAAGGGACCCCAACCTGGGGAATTGGCTCTAGTTGTTGCCGCTTGCGCGCGTGCTCTACTCCTCCTTGGAGGGAAACGCCGTAAACCGCGGGACATCTAACCCCCTTGCACATCTAAAGAAGCCCATCCTTGGGAGTATAATTGTTCCAATCATATTGGTGTTTCGACCTGTATAGGGAGTCCTGTCCACCGGCATTGCCGTATCTGTTCGTCGCTCTCGCGACCCACTTCGCCCTTCCTTTTTCCCCTTTTTAGGGTAGCACCACCCGCTATCCGCGGCCCTCGTGTGCGCATCCGCTCACACACCCCCACTTACGTGGAAACATACCTCTACTGAGGATCACACCCCGCTCACGCGGATACCGATTCTTCGCCTTCACCTCCCTGCGCGAGTCGCGACAGGTGTCCCTGGTCTTACAAACCGGCTTCGCCGTGACACCTCTGGGAGGGCTCTACCCAACTGGGTTCACCTCGTGAGAGGAAGATCCCGAACGTCTTTCGGTGTTTTTCCCCTTTGGGGCATTGCACCACACAGCAGTATGGTGTAGATTACTCTCAAGTCTTTGCATCTGTAGCCAAGTATACCACTGTTCGGATGTTGTTGGCTATGATAGTCGATCAGTCTATGTGCTACATGGGATTGGACATAAACGCGGCTTTTCTCTATGGCACACTTGAAGAAGAAGTCTACATGGAGCAACTCCGTGGTTTTGAAGTTTGCAGCAAGGAAAATCTGGTGTATTGGCTGAAGAAAGCTATTTATGGCTTGAAGCAGGCATCTAGAGCGTTCCGAAAATTCTTGCACTCTATCCTGCTCAGTCTTGGTGCCGTTGCCTCTTCTGCTGATCCTTCTCTGTATCTACTTCATGATGAGAGCAAGACGGTGATTGTGCTTATACTGTACGTCGATGATGTTCTAATCGCTGAAAAAAACCAAGAAGGACGTCCAACACGTTGTCAAAGAGTTATCAAAGCATGTCGAGCTTCGAATCGAAACGGATGATAGCAAATTATTGGGACTAGTCATTGAAAAGTCTGCTATCGGATCAATTAAGATTCATAATGCTCCATTGATCGAGGATGCTCTTGAAAGTTTTGGAATGGCGAACTGTATACCTGTTGCCACTCCTATGGTTCCCGGCACAAAGCTTCTGGCTACAGACGTTGATGAGCGACGCACTGATGTCCCGTATCGTGAAATTATTGGATTGTTATTGCATTTGAGTAACACCTGTAGACCGGACATCTCGTTTGCTGTTGGTTATTTATCTTGCTTTTTGGACAAGTACGGAAGTGACCATTGGAAGGCCGCAAAGAGAGTAATTCGTTATCTTAAGGGTACAAAGTATATGGGACTCGTGTACAAGAAGACAGATGGCCTTTTGGTAGGCTATAGTGACGCGGATTTTGCTGGTGATGTATGTGATCGCAAATCGACAAGTGGATTTGGATTTATCCTTTCTTGAGCAACAATTTCATGGAGATCTAAGAAGCAATCGATTTTTGCACAATCAACAGTGAAATCTGAGTATGTGGCGATGGCTTTTGCCATCCGTGAATTTATTTGGCTTCGACAACTAATGAAAGATCTACGAATTGGCAATTCTGAGGGTACTGTTATTCATGGAGACAATCAGGGCATGTTGGCCATATCGAATGACAACTTATGCAGTGAGAGAACGAAACACATTGACGTTTGGTATCACCTGGTTCGTGACCATGTTGAGAAGAAATCTGTTCAACTGAGCTATCTTCCCAGTTCGTTGTTGTTCGCAGACATTATGACCAAAGGACTGCCGACAGAAGTTCACAATCGTCATTGTCAAGCTCTGGGTCTCTCAATTACTTCTATGTTATAGAACGAGAGGGTATGTTGACTGGATGCTAACGTTAGTCTGTTGACAGTTTGCATGCGTTCTGATATTATAGAATGAATTTTGACTTACGCGATAATATCTTTCTTTACGATAGATAGATATTTGACAATAGATTGAATTGTATGCACGATTTGGGCAAAGAACTAAGCTCCAGAATGACTACTTAAGAAGATAAGAGTGCCTTGACGAAGTAAAGAGAGGTATCTAAGTCGTGATCAAGCTAAACAAACGTTTGGTATTTTCGTGCTTTCTTAGCGCCAAACCTGGTCCCATAATCTCTTAGAGATATAGGTCGACAGTGGTTAGCACAAGGGGAAAACTGGATAATTAGTGAAACGGTTGTACAGGAGTTCGCTTCTACATTTACTTCTTAGTTTCTACTATCTCGCTTTTATAGTCAGATTTTGTACTCTGAATTACGCGAAGAGGATGAAATTATCCTGTTCAGCCGTGATCCGTTTTGGCAGTTACTCTCCATCCATACTCATGTTTGTCCTGTTTGCAAACCTCTGAGATGATTGGCCTGCAAACTCTACAGTCGTAAGTAAAATGCCTATCGCTTATCTTAGATGAAAAACTACTGCATGCACATTTTTCATCAAACAGCAAGGATCGTGCATGGCGCCTTGTGTGCGCATTTGCGCTTTCCAGGGGGGATCGCCACATTCATGAATGTTCATCATAACATCAGGGTTCCAGCCATGCAATCAAACGTAAACCGTCAAATGTCGGCAGCATTGCGAGCGAGGAATGCAGTCCGCAGTCTAGTGAAACGACACCGCCCTGTCCCTCAAAAGGCAAGGTGTGCCAGAGTAAGCTCAGCAGTGAACGGAAAGTAGAATCAGAAGCAATACAGCATCAAGGAAGGCCGCGCACCTTTCCCTCTTGCCCTTCTTCAGAAAAGGAAGCACATCACAGTCTCCGCATGACACTGTCTCCGCTTGCCTTGAAGCTCTTGACTTCCTGTTTTTAGGACATCATGCCTTTAAAAACCCCACCAGTGAGTCTCGGGCGCAGACCATAGCTGCCGTGCGTTCTATTTTGAAAAGAAGCTGTGATTTAACTACAGATCATTCACCAGGTATTCAAGATGTTATTGTGCCAAGCATACCGCGCTCTCCAGCGCCCCAAAGCGATACCAAGGTGTCACATTCAAAAGATGCACTTGACTTTCTTGAGCACCTGAAATCAAATGGAATGGTTCGAGGCGAGTTCACCCTTCTGACCGCCGAACGCCTAGATCTCCCTTTGAAAACCGCATCCGATGCCAGATTCTGGCTCAAGCGAATGCCTCAAAGCGTGCAGCGCACACTAAACGGTGCTGATTTCAATCAGATGGTACAGGGCATGAAATCCTACGTCCTGTCCTCCCCCGTTCCCCCATCCAAAGGTCATTGCGTACTCGGGCAGTATCCTAAATTGCTGCTCCGTCTTTCAACGTCTGAAATGTTGCATTGATATGCAGTAGACAATGAGGACAGTAGCTACACTCACCTTGCTGACAAGATCACCATGACTTCTTTTGCAGTTGTCAAGGACAGAGATAGAGACCGGCTAATCAGCTGGCCTCGGGTTCAGAATCTTTCCATGCCAGAGCCGCCACATGTATTTCTTCCCAATTCAGGGCAATTTCGATCTGTTACAGTATCAACTAATACGCCTAAATTGTCTGGTTTCTATTTGGATGTGGCCAATATGTTTCACAACATTCGGCTACCCACCCAGCTCGCTCTCTTCTTCCCCCTCAAATGTATCGCATTTAGAGACCTCCCCAGAACGCTGCAGAAAGAAATACAGAACAATTTGGGATTCAGACCCAGGCAAAGCCAGAAGCTTCGGCCGTGTCAGAGTACTTTGCCCATGGGTCTTAAGTGGTCGGTATTCATCGGCCATACCTTCGTGAAGTCCTGCTATATGGAAGCGTTCCCCATTTTCAAAGCAAAATCGCAAGTACTTGGCTCCAAGTTCACCTTCCCCGCTCAAATCTTGTTGCACAGACATGAACGGGTTGCCGAGTTAACCAACCATGCAGTCGTCGTCCTTCATATTACAGACGATTTGAATCTCGCTCTTCCCGGACGGCCCAAAGAGCAGGCTACTAGGCCCCAAAGTACCATTGAGTCCGTACTAGAAGCCAATGAGCCGCCAATTAAGCGGGCCAGTTCATCCCCTCTAGGAACGCTAGAGTTGAATCAACTACCATTCATAGGATGGATATGGTACCTGCGTCAGAATATAATTCGTCCCAAGCTAGAAAAGCTCGTCTCCGCAGGGATAGCGTTTCGAAAGCAATACTGGTACCGCTCAGTGAATCCGTTATACGATCATCTGTGGGAAAGCTTATCTGGATTGCACTGGGATGTAGACCTTTGCTCTCCGTGCTTTATCGAACTTTCCAATACCTAGAGAACCCATCAAAACAAAATTACAGGATTCAGACTGCGGTATTTCTAGAACTGATAATATTGACAAAGCTCATCCCCTTTTCGGGAATTCGTCTTAACCGTTTGTCTTGGAATCAAGTAATTGCTTTCGATGCATCCAAAACGTCAGGCGCAGTAGTATACAAACAGGTTTCGCCGTCATGCATTGCAAGGCTCACTTCATTGGCCTTTAGTTCAAGCGCCAAAAGCTCCGAAACCAGAACCAAATTTGCAGAGTTTGTCCAAGGGCACAGTTGGACAACAGCCCTTGTGGACAATTGGAGACGAACACAGCATATAAACGATCTCGAAGCTCACAAAGCTATCCTTGCCTTGCAATGCGCTACATCTTTCAACATCACTGGCCGCAGAGTCCTACTTCTTTCTGACTCGATAGTAACCATTGGTGCTTTCCGCAAAAGGCGATCTTCGTCCGCAAATCTTTGTCTCCGCTGCAGGCGATGCGCCGCGCTCTGTCTCGCCAATGACTTAGAACCTCTTCTCGTTCACATCTCTACACAACAAAATCCCGCCGATGGCCCCTCGCGTGGCTGGTCTACGGCGGGACAGCCATGACCGCCTCCGCGACCACTTCCGATGCGCCTCAAGGGCGACTTTACGCGCCTGGGATGAATACATGGCTGCAGCTCGGACCCGTAGCTGCTTAGCCCCCTCGGCCGTTCTTTTGAACGGCAATGGAATAACGCGCTCGCAAGCCTTTCAGTGCATCCATTATTACGCGCAAAAGAAGTGCTCCAGTGACTCCCAGCATAGCACAACCTCATGGTAAATGCTGAAGAAAAGAGTTTCGTCATCTCCCTAATATTGATTATCTTAGCCGCTACCCTCTTGTGTCCGTCACTATATCAGAAAAGACAGAGACCCATTACTGCAATGCCTATGCTAGTTTCTGGAACTCTATCGGCATCAACCCCAGCTCTGTAGACAAGCTGGATGAATGTCGTGCGGACTACATTCACGAAAATTATTCGCGAGATTCGTCGCCTGGGAACCGCCAACAAAGGATGTACGCTTTGTCCTTCTTGCAGCTTTTTTCGCCCATCTATCAGATCGAAACTTGGTTTATCCCGTCGGGCCCTTGCTGGATGGAACAAGATCAAACCACCTCTACCAGCGCTACCGCTTACATGCGTCCTCATGACAGCCTTTGCGTAGTCTTTCTTGCAAAGAAGCAATGTACCCGCCGCCATTGTCGTTTGTGTCCAATGAGCATGATACATGAGAGCATCAGAGGTTCTATCGCTAAGAACAGCGGATATCATCCTCCCAGAAGATGTCCGATCAACGCAATCTAAGCATGTAGCGGTAGGCATGAACATTCGAAATTCAAAGACAGGTCCGATGCAGTTCACTCCTATACGTGACAAGGAAATTGTTGCTTTGCTTCGAAGCTATGTCGAAACGAAAGGTACTTTATCAACCGCTAGGCTTTTCAGTATCTCATATGCTAATTACAACAGCTTATTTAAGGAGGCAGCAACGCACCTTGGCCTCAACTACAATCGCTTCACAACACACTCAGCACGAATCGGAGGGGCCCTGGAAGATTACTTGCGGGGGCACTCATCAAAAACGATCGCAATTACTAGTCGTTAGAAGTCTTTTTCTTCATTGCATCGCTATTTGAGCAATCGTAGAGCTGCCGTTACCAGCATGACCGTATCAGACCTCATGCAGCGCCGCGTCCGAGAACTCTCCGAAGCGTTCAAAGGCTCTTCTACGTAGATGCGTTTGCTACAACAATTAATGAAATGTTTCAAGAACCCCCATCAATACAATATATCTAAACATGGGACTTGGGATGAAAACACAACGCATTGCAGCAGCACCGCTCGGTGCCGCCAGATATCTTCGCACAACGCGTGATATCATCTTTTCTAGCGAAAGAAATGCCTGCATCGCAAAGCAAGCTTTCCAAAATATTGCAACATCCAGTTCTGGTTCGCGCACGAGCGTAATAAGATATATTGCTTCTGAAGCAATGCAGGTACGTCTCGGACAAGATTTCAGTATCGAATTCCGAAATCAGATATATTGAACAAAAGCGCAGTTCTCTACGCATGGAATGGGAACCAACAAAAAAAATCCACTACAAGGGTACCAACAACGAAACTTCCGCTGCAAGGGTATATGGTACGGGGCTAGCACAAATGTAGCATCCACAGATCTCTGTCGCCGAGCAGACATAAGCGCGACATATGTGATGCATATGCGTGCTCTGAGGAACTGTAGAGCACCAAATAACGTACGTTTGGAGATTGCACCGTCCAAACTACTTTACACGAATATTGGTACTACAATTAGTAACTGCGACTTAGTGCAGGGCGAATGGAGGACTGTGACTTTGGTGGAGGGTATATAAGAGTAGATGCAGGTTAGCTGCTACGCGTCACTTTGCCGAACAACAAGAACAATAAGAATAACCCAACACAGAACTACCGTCACACGACAACCCTTTGACTTCTCAGGCGATTACCCCAGGGATTCCAATCCCCTGAAATAACGCTGATAGGTACCGCCTACGTGCTGATTACTCCGGGATACTAGCTATCCCTGAAATAGCAGACGTTATGGACGTAGACTACGCTGAGTACTATGGACCACCCGCCGGTCCTGAACTAACAGGTCTTCTACCGACCAGTGTAGATTCTCGACAATCTCGGTCAAGGGTGTGCAATAAATTGACGAAGTGCGTATTTGCTGAACTACTTTTACTTTCCGTTCATCAGTCTAAGTTTGACGAGTTAACTTCTACAAGTACCTATGTATGCAATATGGTATATGAAGGTCATACTGAGAACAGTGAAACCTCCGTTTGCATTCAGGACATTGACGAGTGTGTTCACTCCAACTGTGATCAAGGATGGTTGCCTGATCCGAAGCTATAACCCTGCAATCTATGCAATAATGGAGATCTCTCGTGTTATGCGTTCTCAAAACATGTTTTCTAAGACGATGATGAGCCTTAAACCGTTCTTCACAATGAGGGCATGGGTATGGTAGTGGAACAGGGCTTGAATCGTTAGCTCCCGAAGGGTTCAAAGTTGAAGCACCGGCCCCGGAACTTGACGATTGTGCTGGTGGCGATGCCTCGGGCGGAGGCACAGGCAACGGTGCAGACTCCGAAGATGGAGCATGTAGCCCCCTTGCCGCAAGCATTGCTGTAACTGCCTGTGCAACCGCAGCTGCATCTACGGCCTCAATGGAACCCGAAGCTACTGTACCAAGTGGATTGGCATCCGAAGTCGTATTCAGTGTTCTCGAAGTAGCGTTCCCAATATTTTCCGAGACAAACTGTTGATTTCCCGAGTTTTGAGAGACTCCTGCTGCACTTCGGGATTGATCAGGTGATGTGTCTTGTCTCTGCTTACGTTGTTTAGACCTCTTCCCTGTACCTTTTTTGTGCTTTCCGATGTCTTTTCTGTCTCTTGGGGGCTCTCTTCCGTCGCCTTCAGTGCAACTGTAGGGATACATATTCATTTCTATTTTGAAAGGACTTGGTTTTGTTGCAATTTGCAAACGTGACAAGCTGTGGTGTGTGGGGAAAGTCACGCACTGGGACAAGAAGAGGATGTCTATTTAACTTGTTCCGTTCTGAAGGTATCTATCGTTCAGCAGAACTTGAATTTGGTATTTCCGACGAGATATGATATGAACCTGCGGAGGAAGTTTGTATTGAATTAAAAAAAGCAAACGGATTGTCAGGTTTTAAAAGCGACATAAAAAGTGGTGAGCAGCAAATGAGGAAGTGCAGCAAGCGTAACATGAGCGTATTGCATCGCTCCGGCCGTTCATCTACCTTTGAACTCTTTGTAATTTGTTTCCGCAACTATGAATGTGAACATCTGATATCAGGTCTAACAGAGTAAAGAAAAAACTTCCTCCTTGTAAGGGGCATCACCCACGCTCCCCAACATCTCGTGAAGAGTGAACCTTCTTATATCACCATTCTCATTTTGTAATCAACTGCTTTATATCAACGAGATTGATTGTGTACCGTGTTAACAGCTCCTTGAGGGGCAGAGTGGCACGTTCCTTTTGCTACTCTAAAATGCCCAGCTCCCAAGGGACTGCCGTCCGTAACTTTGCCCAGTGTCGCGCGGCCCCGAGTCACACTATCATCTTCCACAGTGTACAACTATTAGTCTGCGTCTCAGCGAGGCGTTGAAGGCTGCACCGACTAGTGCCACCGCCGCTTGATGATTGTTCTGCACCAATAGCAAGGCGGCAACGGACAGTCGTACTGTCGTGGCGTGCCGCATCATCGCACTCGCAGATAATTGGTCTCTTTCAACCGTAAAGGTAAGGCGCTGTATGCGATCTAAACTTTAACGCTTGAACAAGCTCACGTAACCGTTAGAGCCACCAACGGGAATCACGGAGAGATAAGTGTCGCGCCAATTAGCGCGCGGCAGCAAATCATTCTCTCAGAGCAAGTCATTCAAAAAGCGCGGCGAATGGTGCGCTACATTTGACGGAACGCCCGTCGTCGCAATGCTTTGGCTCACGTTTCTCCTAGCGTTAAGCTCAGCCCGCGTCGTCAGCTCGAGAGCGGTAGTCCCCTGGCCGCAGCCGGTCGTCTCGGATGAGCCTGTCCTTTCGGAGGATCCCGAATGTCCGGTGGTGCTTCCGATATCATCAAACATTTCACAACTCGTCCTCGGCGGCCAACTCGTGCAGCACGACGACCTCCTCTTTCACGCATGGCTTAGCTTTACTGACGTTTTTGGCGGAAGCAATTTGTGCAGCGCCACACGGCTCTCGAAGAACTGGGTGTTAACGGCTGCGCATTGTGACGTTACAACGGCGTGGAGGGTATCGCTGTCCTCACCGTCGGTTGGAGTTGAAAACGGCATCCGTGCGAGTATCCAGAGCGTGCATATTCACCCGAACTTCACGTATGGTACTGCGGATCCCTCCGACTATGCGTTGCTTCGCATTGTGCCGCCTCCTTCTGAACAGGGCAATGTGCATGTGGTGCGTCTGAATGAGGCACCTTCACTACCTGTTGAGAACGCGTTTGTCCGCGTGTCTGGATATGGTATTTACGAGAACTATGGGGCTCTAGAACCCACCGCTGGCGAGTTACATTTCGCCGACATTCCAATCCACCCTTTTTCGACTTGCAGCTCCGCTTACGCGTCGCTAATTTCTTCTGGATTGTCGCCGTTGAAAGCGGATAATCATCTCTGTATGGGCTACGAACTCAACCGGTGCAATGCATGCCGAGGGGATTCAGGGGGTCCAGTGTTGCAGTATGATAAGAATGGACGCGCCGTGCAAGTGGGCATCATTACAGCCTCGTACGAATGCGCGCGAACGGGATTTCCGGGCATTGGTTTGCGAGTATCCGCAGCGTTGGCTTGGATGAGAGAGGTTGGCGCTGTATTTGAGAGCGCTGAGCCCGAGCAGGTGTTCAGAGACCCGGTCACGACGCAGGACGCCATGGCGTCGCACACGCCAAGTCAGCAACCTGGCTTGGACGGAGCGGACGACAGTGAGGTGATGGAGGCACAGGACGCCATGGCGTCGCACACGCCAAGTCAGCAACCTGGCTTGGACGGAGTGGATGACAGTGAGGTGATGGGCAGCTCCAAGAGGACAAGCGAATCGTCCGAGGGTAGGTGGATTATTGGTATCTTGACGGTAGTTCTTATAGTGGGTTTGTTTGTCCTTGTATGGGCTCTCATTTCTTTTCTTGCAGCTCTTCCTAGGCGCCTTGCATCATAAGTTAAACTCTCTACACCAAGAGCAACCCAGGGAGCGGTTTCGAAAATTGTGCAAGAGACTTGTTCGGTTTTGGAGAAGTGTCGCAGGGAGCTGCGGGAAAAGGCTGCCACGTTAATCATTGCAATACAATTATTCTCAATTTAAAAAA
This sequence comes from Gracilariopsis chorda, assembly GCA_003194525.1. Taxonomy (NCBI): domain Eukaryota; phylum Rhodophyta; class Florideophyceae; order Gracilariales; family Gracilariaceae; genus Gracilariopsis; species Gracilariopsis chorda. The sequence goes on from NBIV01000376.1 coordinate 12,913, forward strand.
AGACATTATTGTTTCGAACAGAAAAGCAAACAGGGACGCTTTGCATTTTTCAGAGCATATTAATTGTGTACATTTAGTATTGTTACCATTACAGTGCCATGCCTACGCATACACTGGGACAAACTGTTTCGTGTTTGCCATGCGCTCTTTATCCAAAAACAAAAAGGCTAAATGTAGCAATTCGATGGGTGACAGCTTGCACAATTCATCAACTCTGATGGCGACAACCACGCATTGACTTGTTTACGTGGTGACACTATAAACGGCGAGGGAATTTCTATGCGAAACCATAAAAGCCACTCAAGTTGCAGGGGACATGTTTTTTGCCAATTCTATAACAGGGTGACCAAGACTGGTCGTAGGGTGAATATTCTCCTTGTGTTTTCATTTCAGGGTGACAATGAGCAAGAGAGGGGTGACAATGAGCGGAAGAAGGGTGTCGATGAGCGGAAGAAGGGTGACGATGAGCGATGAGGGGGTGGCAAAGATCGATGAAGGAGTGACATTGAGCGATGAAGTTGTAGCATTAAGCAAGCAGTGAGGAGGGCAAGAGAACAGATGAAACGTCTACTACAAACTAACAAACACTATGCATTGTTTATTGCAGCCAACTGAGCTATAATGCGTCTCCGAAAATTTGACGTAGTTGACATTGCGCAGATGACTTAGAGCGAGAGTAGGGTGACTGGGATTGATGATAGGGCGACTTGAAGAGGGTGAAGGGTGAAAAAAGAGGCAACGTCGAAAAGACAAGGTGACGCGATCGAGAAGCATGGTGAAAAAGCTAAGATGGGATTTTTGAAGGGGTGGCATTTTCAAGGCACCCGTCCAACCCTCGAAATATTTAATTGTCACCCTCCAAATTATCAAGCTTTTCCTGTGTCTCCCTCTTAGGTGGCGAAATTTGTAAGGCGTCGCCCTCAATCCTCAAAATCTCCCTATCCAAAAAGTACTCTAAAGAACATGGCGAAACTTTCATGAATAAGAGAGTCTTATGGAATTGAATACCGTTACTCATTACACCACACGTTTAGCTTTATACGCGTACTTCAAAATATACGAAATCACAAAGTACGGTCTGATTTTTGAGCACATCCATGCCATCGAAGCTCATACAACTGTCCTTACCCTAGAATGGACCACATCTTTCTATATCAGTGTTCAGATAAATCTTCTTCTCTCTCATTCAATAGTATCCGTTGTCACCATTCGGAAAGCTCGCTCTTTTCTCACCAAATTTATGCCTTCCCTGCAAAAGGAAAGCCGTGTTGTGTTTTGCTGATGATTTGGAACCTCTCTTTGTACACACCGCCACTGATTTCAACCATGCCGATGGCCTATGTCATAGTTGGCCAATGCTGGGAAGGTTTTGAGTACCCTTGCTACATATCTGACATACACAGAACGCGCCATCGCGCATACCGGATAAAATCCAGATTCTCAGCAACACGTTGAATCTGGACTCAGCTTGCTCCGCCTTCTTTTGAGCGTCAATGGGGAAAGTCACTCAACAAAGTGTCGAATATTCAAAAGAAAACAGCGAAAATCAGGCGCCTTTACGTCGCTCCAAAGAGAAGTAAACTTACCCACATGAAAGAAGTGAAAACGTTTTAGCTCTCTCGTCAGAACTTTCTAAATCGATGCCCATTCATTTCTTTCACCATTTCCGAGAAGACGGAAACCCCTTATTGTCAACAAACAATACTTCTTAAAGCTCTGACAAAAGGACACCGGTCCAATGCCTGTTCACAGGAACTTACGAGTAAGAAAGGACGCTAGCCCCGACACAGGTCGCAAGTAAATGGCAGAGACAAAATTTGATGACGAGCGATGAGGACCAGTACTTGACGCGAGCGGTAGCACTGCAAGGGCTAAACTGCACTTAACATACCCTGTCCGCAGGCGCGCGCTCGCATCTACTATAAGCCCACATCGGCCAAAGATCAGGTTTCACCAAAATCTTTATATCTGCACGTGAATGGAAGTCGGTGTTTAAAAATCTAGTGAAGTTTTTTTAAAAAAACTAGTGTTTCACAGTTTAGTAGTGAACAGGTGAGTAAAATATAGGAATTAACCTCGTGGTTACTTCTTAATTTTTGCTACCATTCAATGGTTATCTTTGCTGCAACGCGAAACTCAGTGGTTAAATGAAAATTGCAAAAAACCTCAATCAAGGTTCCATCAGTTATTGTTGTGGCGAAACGTAGCTCAGTAACGAAACATTGACACATAAGAATAAAACGAACAACAAAAATCCGAGAACGAAGGCTGGCAATAACAGAAATTTTCCAAATGGAACAACATTTTTTTTGTGGACCTCAGTGCACCTGACAATCGCGATAATCGTCAAGGAAATATTGTTTGTTTTCAAATTAATTAGACAAGCCTTGTTCCGTTTGAATATTTTACGATTGATTTATGACTCATGATTACCTGTAAAATGTGAATATGTTTTTGCTAATTTTTGTCATTGCTTTCAGCGTTTGCTATCGCTATTGCGTAAGTCTGGATTTATATATCTACATATGCTATGTTAATTATAATATTAGAAGAGAACGCAGATTTCCCGTTGTTCTCAGGACTACGTAATTTTTCGGTTTTGAGATACAAGACAATAATTCCAAAAAATGGCGCCTGGTGATCAGAACCGAAGTTGGAGGGCTCTGTGTCCTCTTTCCAACAGGACTAAGCACTTCTGCTAACTCGATCCTGTTGCGGAGACACGTCCAAAACACTGTGAGGCTCCGATGCACGCTCAAAACGATGGCAATGGAAAGAATGGTCTGTATCTCGGGAACTGCTCGACTTCCACAAATCTGGTTGAGCTCGGCCGATGGGAGAGAAAACAAAAATGAATCATGAAGCTGGATTGCAATTTAAAAACAGAAGTTACAAACGGAACGAGGACGCCTAATATGAGGCAGTGGAATAGCTATCTCGAAATCCATCTAGTGTGATATAAGGTACTTTTGATTTTAAAGCCATCCCAAGTATTGTTCAAATCTCCGCTTTCTTTAACCCGGTTCCTTGGCACCGTCGTCCTTGCCTTCGTGGTTTACGTGAACCAGACCCAGAACTTATTTCCACTCTTAAACTTTGAATCAGCATGTGGCCCAGTGTTTAAATCTTTGGTACGCCTGTACAATCAGCTGGCTCCGTATTAGTGTCTTTTTGGATCTGGCAACTTCGCATCCTGAAAATCTGTTAAACTAGTTTAACAGTGAACCTCCTGCAGCCATTTCACATGATCTACTTCCTGAGTGTAAAGCTGGCGTCACAATCGTTCTCTATTTTTAATCCATTTAGAATTCCTCTGATTTGCACCTGCAGCAAGTTACAAAAGCTATGTCCACATCTCACAGCAAGTTAAAAAACGCTCAGAAGAGATACACAACGTAAAGTAAACATGCTCCCAACAAAGTACTCGACGTAAGGATGAGGTTGCTACCTTCGGATAGACAAAAAGAAAGCGGCTATTTCTATAACGAACAGCACCTGCTCTAGCCGTATGATGCTTTCTATCTCCAGCACTGGTAGCAATTGCCATTGTTGAGAATCGGGAGACAAACAATATCGGAAGTTAGCCAATGCGACAGTTGCAGATCGACATGAAAGTGTGTTGTTCGCGATGCTGGATGCTCGAAAGTAATCGTTAAAGAAGAAATGATACTTTTCACCAATCAAAAGAAAACGAACTACACATGATCATATACGAACGTCTGGTTCGGTAGGGTATGGAGCTACAAAAATTCAAAGCGATCTCTATCACATGATATGCCATCATTCGCAATATGTTGTCCGGATTTTGAAGAACTGCACTTGGACGCATTTGGTGCCAATGCATTCAACCCTGTTACCCCATCGAACCTCACCAGGACAATATGGACTACATTCTGTGGCACCTTCAGCTGAAAAGCTCTTTGCGCTAGGTTTGTGTATCATGAAAGCGTCATACTCCCCTTGTGCTCCTATACATTGCAATCTTCAATGTCACTATACCACACGAAACTAATACGAAAAAGCCATATACTTGTATCATCATGTTTTAATGTGGTGAAGTGCTTGCTATGCTGACCGCAACCTGACATATTTGAAACATTTTGGTTTATGGGGTTCCAGAACAATTTCAGCCGCGCTGGAGAGTCTAAGTACAACAAGCATCAGTACAAACCATGTACTGGTGCATCGTTCTATTTTGCTGGATCTGCACCTGTCGGGAAGATTTTCACACCAGATACAATGCCCCGATGTTGGAAAATGGGGCATGTGGATGTCGTCTGCCTGGGAAGTGAATATAATGGAGAATATTGGACATGTGAAACATGTGCTTTTCTGGATACAATTGAACCGAGGTTGAAGGCTAAGCCTGGGCTGCACGGGTGTAGAAGCTCTTTGGAGGGAGTTGTTTTCGAGAATCTGGTGGTTTTGCAATCCAGTTTAGGTGCCAGGGATTGAAAGGAGAAAGGTAACGTCAGTTGCACGCACTTAGTAGAATAGCGAGGGGGTTCTTATTTTCCAGAAGCGGCGTTTGCAAGTCTGCTGGCTTTCAAACAGAAGATAATCTGGGAATAGAGAGAACTGAATCGTCGTACGGAGACTAGGAGCTCTTTGTCAGTATGAGCTTCCTGGGCTGGGCTACTTGCCTTTTTCGTAATTGTTCCGTGGGGAGCTTGTCTACGAGCAATCTTTGAGATAAACTCGGCCAGAAAATATCTTCAAGAATGGGCTGGTCTGTTCGCCTCATTGTCCTGTCCCACAGCTTGAAGAAAGTGTAATGTATTCGATGCCCTTAAGTTTCTGTCTCGTTGTTTAAGGCCAGAATCAACAAGTGTACTGGGCGTCTCTTTGACTCTTAGTTCTAGAAGCGACCAAAGCAGTTGAGTGCGATTGTTATAGAGTAACTGCAGTTCAGTGGTACGTCTACTTGATGACTCAAGTACACGACCATTCAGCTAGTATAATTAGAGAGCTCACTAATAGGGTGAGGCTCGTTTGCTGTAGTCATTGACAGTGTGTCGATTCTTGTTCTGCTAAAGATGTTCAGTACCAGTCTACGCCAGCCTTCGCTTTCTTACAGCGATAGAAGCGCCCAGAGTACAATGAAGCTGTATTGTTCGGCAACATGAGGTTTGCATAGATCTGTAGATAGGTACTTGATTCACAATTCCAAACCATATGATATCAGAAGCATCAGTGTATGTGTTAATTGTTGAGGTTCTTTGCGATGAGAGAGAGTGACGAGGTTTCCCAACGCATCCATACAGGAGCTGAACGAAACTATGTCGGAGTCCTCGCATTAGATGGCTTGTAAAATTACGCAAGAAACCTCCCGAGATGTAAGTTTCCCTCGACGTTCTACACGATTTCTGCAACAGGTAGCTCTTCCGAGACGGTCTGCTCTGAGCATTAGCTGACATCGTGTGGAGTAGGGGGCGGAATAATACGCTAAGCTATGCTGGAAACAAGGAGTCAGATTCTACGGGCGATCTCTCATACTCAGAACTCTCTGATAGAGGCACTTGTGCTGTCGGAAATGTAGAATAGATATTACTCTTCGAGTTCTAAGGTGCAAGCCTCTCCTCCTGCTCTTTTGGAGGAGAGCTAACACGCAATGAAGCCCATAGAGGGAGCTCACGGTGAGACGACACTCCACTTCACCCCCTTAAATAGAGCGGTACCGGGATATGTCTCGTCCCGAGACAGAAACCATCGCATGATCTGGAAAAGAGTTGTTAAACGTTTTATGAGATCAAGAACGGAGTGAATCCTATTGGAGAAATCTGGAATGCCTGTCCCCAACCATTGGATGTTTCGAAAAATCAGTTAAAGATTAGAGCCAATGGTAGGCGATTGCGTTTGGATGAGTCTGTCCAGCATTCTGCGGTCGTACCAGACGCCCCCAACAGAGATGATTGGGCCACTCCACTTCCGTAATTTTGCTGGAAGGACACTTTTTTGGGCACAGAGTTTGAAAAGCCTCCTAATGCATGAGAAGAGCTCTGATGTGTCAGGGTAAAGTATCAGAATGTCGTCGAACCAGTACATAATATGATTTGGGAGCTCTTTTGGTAGGAGCCTGGAGGTGGATGGTATCATGGCATTTTCTCTGAAAAAAGTTTCACTAAAGCATATGCGGGCGCCAACGATGAGGATGAATAACGTTTTCAAAACTGGTTGTTTTGCTCACATTAACTTTGAGTCTTGTAGTAATCAGAGGAGTTGGACGACAGTAACCATCAATGCGACCAAGCCTTACCAGCTTCGTCAATGTATGGTAAGTTAATGCCGCCCTAGAATGGCTTTGGCATTGTGTATCCTTCGTTGGGATATTTTGGGCTCGGGGTCGTCTTGTAGTAGACAGACGGGCCCACCAGATACTCCACATGCTCGGTCCGCTTTACATGAATTTGCAAGAGCGCCTCACTACGGGCTCTCCTCTCCGTGATTGCGGCTCAACCCTTATTCGAAAACCACCGCCAATGATGGTAGGCATTCTGGCGCAATGCTGATCATGAACGAAGACATACTACAAGTTTGGGATCAGTACAAGTCCAGAGGCGCATTTCGTTTTATACCAGCCAAAGCAAGAGTTTCTTGGCCACGACAATATGCCTAGTGCGGATGATTTTTACGGAAGATGGTGCGAATGAAGGATCTTCATGTTGCCATCGCAAGAGAGCGCGTCACGAAATCACAATAGCCTACGGTGATACATGTGTTCCGCGTATGGGCACAGGCGCTGGTTTCTTTCCAGACAATATATGATGCAGGCCAGCGATTTCTGTAGGAGTACCATTGGTACCAACGGTAAGGGTTACAACGGGTAAGTTACTTGTCGCGTGTTACGCAAGAACTGAAAAGCTACATTTGTGACGAGTTGTCTTTCTTAGTATTGTTGGTCTCGAGAAAACACAAAAACCCAAGGGTACTGCAAAAGGAACGGGGGGACACAATGACGGTGAGAAATGGCATTGGTATTAGGAAATCGCAAACGAATTTCTTATGCGTACGGTGTCACCAATTCAGCGAAGGCGCAGCTCTTAACCTTTACATCTGTCGCACACCCAAAGTGCGGGTGAAAAAGCTGAGATGCACTCGTAACAGGTGGAGAAAAAGGACAATAACTGGCGTGTCACAGTGATGAAGCACTAAAATAAGCGGTTGCAACGATGAGCTCCGTCCCCTGCGACGACTATCGCTGGTGTTGAATCGCAATCATTCTTCTTCCTCGCCATGAAGACCGTTTTACAACCTCACGCGTTCCAGCGCTCCAGCTTTCTGAGCTTCTCGATACCCGCTCCTTTGTCTGCTGCAGTCTCTGCTGCGTGGAAAAGTGAGTACCAAACAAAAAAAGGCCGACATAAGGCGGACATCACTAGTGCGCTGCGGCGCGTTATCACAGCCTTCGTGCGGTCCTTTCATGACAATTGGTTGCGGCACACACCTCGCCAACGATTGGCTTCGGGAACGGCAATCAAGGGCAGACCGTGATTGCCGTTTATGTCGCGAGAGGGCAGAAACGCGTGCCACGTGGACAGATATCTCAAATAGCACGCTCTGTGATTGGGTAGTCACTCAACTGAAAGCGATGTCCGGTCGAGCGCTGTAAAGCATTTCAAAGCTGCCGAAACGCGCGCTTTCGACGCTCTCCCAGATATAAAAGCGTCCACGGCTCGGCGGCCAACGCCTTTATATCTTCCACCCGCCGCCGTCACCCCTCCTTTGGCCACCACCCACTTGGTCCACACAATGACTCGCTCCCCCCTCGCCGCCGCCGCCGTCGCACCGCTAGTCGGCGCCCGTATCGCCGTCTTCTGGCCGTTGGACAATGCCTTCTACCCCGGCACAGTACTCTACGCCCTCCCCAACAACCGCCACATCGTCCTTTACGACGACGAGTACAAAGAAACTCTCAACCTTTCCACAGAGCGTTTCCGTACTCTCAAGCCTGCACCGCCGCCACCGCCGCCTCTCCAGCCGCATGTACTCCCGTCTCTGACCTATGTTCCACCCGCTCTTCCGCCCCGAAAGCGCTATTCTCGACGCTCCCATCTCCGTTCAAGACGGCCCACACCACGGCTCTCTACTCCGCTTAAAAAGACTTCTCTCACAATTCGTGTGCGTCCCCCGGCGCTTTCCACTGGCGCCTCTCTGTTGCACGCAAAGCCTAAAAATCCTAAATTGCCCTCAACAAGGGACCTGCTTTCAGAAGTGTCAAACGTTCCACCCTCCCCTCCAACGCAGCCCCAACTGGCGCTCAGTCAACTGCCAACTCTAGAGAACAACACATGACAGTCGTGTATCAACGCGGCCCCCTTCTGGCATGCAACAGTACCCACTTGTTGTGCAAAGCGTATTACCCGAGCCTTCTGATAACAATCCGCCATTCGCACCTACAACACCTCTTCTAAAACGGCTCACTTCATCTTCTGCCATACCGCTCATATCGCCATTTTGGACACACTCCAAACCATGGCATAGAAAATGTCAAACAAAGAATCCGTTTTTTCTACTTTGCAATAACTTGCCCGTTTCCTTCTTCAATCATTCTTAGTATCGTCAATTTGAACATAGCTGGCTGTTACTGTTCCTCCACTTTGCACGTTGCCCAACCGCCACTCTTCCAATCACACTTCCCTCATAGTTTCAGCACCTCACTCCGCTTGTGTACATTTTGTGTTCACCTCCCGTTCACCTCCCATTCCGCAACAATGTAAAACCATGTACTCATTTCTACCTGTTCCTACCTGTTCGGGCCTCGGCTACTTTTGGAATGCCTAAGAACAAATTATGCTTCGTTTAAGCCGCTCATACTCTAGCCTGTTGTGGTGCTGTCAGTTGCAGATGGCAGTTACAGAGAGTCACGATAACCTCTCCGGCGGTGTGGCCTGGTGTCACCATACCGTGAGCGGCCATAGCTCAACCGGTAAACACTTTCGTGTTCTTTTTGTGTGCACCCGGGCTTCAAGGTTCCAACTCCGGCCTGCCACTCTTCCACCCGGTTTACTACACCTGTGCAGTACTGTGGGGCAGAGGAGAACAACAGGCACAACACCGCGAGCAACGCTAATAGAATTTCGAAGAACACTTTCGGGTATTCATGTGCAGAGAGAACTTGGCGTATCGTGCACTGTTGTTTTCCAGACGGCATCCGGCAAGATGATCAAAGTGAGTGGAAAGCCGTTGGAGGGAAGGTTGAGAGTGAGGCCAAATCTGATTCATCTACACTCACGCCATCATAACCCCGAACCATCCTTCTCGAAATCAGGGTGCCCGACTCGTTGCACACGGTACAAACATTTTGTCCTTTGTTCATACACTACAACGAATGACAAGCGATAATGAAGGCCTACTGCCACCACTTCTCTGTTGCGCATCCAGTCTCGTCCTTGATGTGTTGTAGGTTCCATTTTTTTCTCGTATGTATAGTAAACTCTGAACTTCACTCTCGTGCTTCTGTTCTGCCCTTCGGCTTTGTTGCCACTCACTAGATAATCAAAAAGCTGTCTAATGTAGCAAGCAGAATATATCTGTTAGATTGTCACGCAACGTAGCAGCCATGAATACCGCCATGGGCGAGTGCGATTGTCACTGGAGAGCTCACGAAAGAGACATGACTCACTACCTACCATCCTTTCTCGTTTTGCCAGCCTCTTTCCTTGTTTTCGTTTTCCCTCATCCTTCACCTGACTGCATCTCTCACGGCCCAGTGCCGACAACTCCACAGAAAACATTACTGTCTACTGACTTCCCGTACGTCTCCTCGCACTTCATACATTTCCAATTCCGGGTGAACTATTACCAATTCACTGCGACTTCTGCATGCTCTACCTAAAGAAATACAAGACTTCGACACGATAATCAGGCAAACCTGTTCATCATCTCAATTGCCTCCCAAAAGCAAATTGAATCACTATAGTACAGCTCACCATGAACGACATGAATGTGGGATCATGCATCAATCAAAGCGCATCCCGAAACCACCGTCCCCTTACAATCCAAGGTACATACGCGCAAGCTATAGACTAAACAAAGCCTGCATTCTTTTTTCTCTGCAGAAACTTGCACGATGCAGCACACATATTTGCTTTGGACTCCAAAAAACAAGGGCAGCAGATGCCTTATTCGAGCTCTCGGTCCGCGGCCGTAGGAACGGCAACAGGTGGAGAGGACAAAATATCAAACGTCCAGTGAAAGATGGTAAACTCTGCTCACAAACTTTAGAAAATGGCGTAGCGCATTCACAGTGCCACCTTTAAGTACGCAGTGGTGGCATCGACCGGACCAGATCGTGGGTGTTAGTGCAGAATATGACTGTGCTGGAGGCTTCATCTCTAGGTCTAGAAAGGAGAGGAGAAGCTCAACCACATCGTAGGAACCGACACAGCCGATTTGGGAAACCTTCTCCGCCCGTCCGGTATCTTGTGAAATTCGTCTCTGGGTCTTTCACAATTCTGGCCGAATTCTAGAGATGAGAGTAGTCTGGCACGGACCTATCTTTACTCGGCTCTCTCTGAGCTCCGCAGGCACGTAAACCAGTAGCGATATTTGCTATGTACTATAAGTCGTTAGGCCCAGATTGCGAAGATCTAATCCAGTGTCTTGGAGATATCCGAATAGGTAAGAACGTATCTCAGTGCATGTTCTAGAATAATTAATGTATGCGCAGCTTTTCTATGAGGTGTTCTTTAGGAAGGGTACGAAGGATTAAGAGGTTGGAGTGAAAAGAGATAGAGGGCTTCTTTTAGAAGATTCGATTCAATCAAATATGGTTGTTTATTGAAAATCTATTCGGTAGCGAGAGGTTCGCAAAGGTTTGGATGCAGATGCTCACGTGGTGAGGACCACGAAACGGTGGAATTGGATTATCATCGCTTTGAATATGTAGTCAAGATAGTTTAGTTTTGCGTAGGTGGCAATCGGCATGTTGTGCTTCAGTCAGTGCTTAGGGAAAGGAAGCTGTGGGAGCTGGAAGTGCAGTTTTAAGTCTGTAGATTCCCTTCTTCTCCTTGCTTCTGGTCCATTGAAGATTGCAGTACACCTGGAAGCTTGGATCACGGAGCGCATCTAAGAGTTTGTTTCGTTCAAAGACGTCGTGTTCACCGAGCGCACCTATCAATTTGGTTTTTTGTTCAAACACGTTGTATGCTGCGTTGTGTCCTTCTTCCTGCCGTTCTCTGTTTCTCTCTTTCCACCCACCCACCTAGCTATGATTGTATAAATTCTAATTCACTATAGCGTCAAGACGGGGGACAAGAAACCATAGTCCGGCGCAGCGAAAAGTTGTTACGCAAGCGCTCTCAATGCCTCCACTACCTGTGCGCGTCAGCTTAATGCCTAATACGGAGGGCTGTCCTAGAAGGCGAAAGAAACTATCTGCAGTACGCGGATATCGTCCGAAACACTATAAACGAACGGTTTACTTCTAAACATTTGTAACGTTCTGGCTTTGTAAAAGTTGCGGAATATTCCTCTACAAAATTCTCTGCCAATGGCTTTGCTTTTCTCTCTTGAGAGAGCAGGGCTCCAGTAGCAGAACTGTGTCGGTAACTGATTGTAGTACTGGAGACCAAGGAGCACGCGGCTCGCGTCGGGGCATACAAAATTTTTTGTGTTGATGAGGACGCATTCCCCCTTGAATGGCACGTCGCTGGAGCCTGACAGGAGCTTGTCAGGTACGAAGGCACCAACGGCACTTGTGTGTGCTGCTCAGCAGTAAACTGGTACTTTCAGCATGCACCCATTAATGAACTTACTAGAATTCTTTACCATTGGGTCTTTCGCTGAGACCAACAACCTTTCGGTCGTCAAAGAAAGAAGGATCAACACACGACTAACGGTCATGCAGATTAACTGCCAGAGCTTGCTCTCGGCGGTCTAGAGGGCCCTTCTGAGGAAGACGGCCCACGAGCACGATGCAGACATCTTCGGCATCCAGGAAGCATACCTAAAACAAGGAGACGATACGCGCTGGTTGTGAAATGTGATCGGAGCGGACGCAAAAGGCGACGGAGCAGCCATACATCAACGGCGCGGCCTTGGGGCGGATATTGTTGAATCCAAACACCTAAGAAGACCCGTAATATATGCAGTTACTGCATCTATACGAACCAAACGAGGGTTTTTGATACTGATAGACGTGTAGGTCTTGCCCAAACACAATGCAGAGCCTTGGACAAACGAAATTTGCGAAGATGAAATGATAGTAGCAGAATGTACCACGTGCGGATCATGATTTGCAGGAAAACCCGAGACCGACGGGATCACTCTGGAAGAAACCCCTTACAGTACCGGGAGAATCGTCCTCAAAGAAGACAATTCTCCAACGCGCACAGACCCTCGACATGTACTCAGAGCGGTATAGATATATCGGCTATCCCGCTGAAGTGGGCATCGTACGCCGAGTAGGAGGTTCTTCCACATATGTATAACCACACTCCAGATAGGGTCTACTTCGGCACTGGTACACAACAGAAAGAAATGGAAATTCGCAAAGGCCGATTGGCTGAAGTTGCAGGAGGCAGTGGAAGCGGAATTGAGGGCGAAGGCCCGACAACCAACCTGTTCCACTGACAGAGAGAACGCAGTCTTGTCTTCAGCTGTATCTAGACAGCTGTTACGGGACCCAGAGGTGTGTAGCTCTGTTCGTTCCATAGGTCGTCAAGCTTCGACAAGCTGACAATTAGCCGAACATTAATTCAAAGCATCGGGAAGGTCGCGAAAGCGACAGAAGAATGTGTTAAGGACTGAATGCGTAAAGGCAATCACTCCGGAAGGAGACAGAGCCTTAATGCCTGTGTTTTGTTTTTTCCACCTGTTGACTCAAGCTGCGCGTAGAAGAGCTCACCACTTCAGTTGTGTGCACAGAACGTCCTGCGTTGCAGTTAAGTAATGGGGGAGGAATCAAGAAATCCACCGCTACTACGGTTAGGCAGACCATTGTGTCCAACCTTGGGGTCACGGGTACAAGGTGTAACTCTCAGCCATTTTTCTACATTCCAAAAACTGAGAGAGCTGTATGAGAAGCGAGGGGAGGAGAAGAACCGGGAAACTGGCACCTACATCGCTCCCATGTCTTATATTGCTTCGATCGATAACTCAATGCTATAATTTTTTCTGACGGAAGCGTGGATCAAAGCCAAGACATTGCGAGTATATCTGAAGAACAGCTGAAGAATTGAGTGAAAACCAGAGCCAGTTTTAATTCTGATCGAAACGACTTATTAAGGATTGAGCATATTACTCCGAGGAGGCACGATTCCGGGAGGCAAATGAATCTGTCCTTCAACACTGTCTGCAAGATGCAGAGCTCTATCGAACTTGCTCTTTTACCATTTTCAGGTAAACCGTTCTAGCCGTGTAGAAGAACTGCAGCTTGTGCTGCAGCTGGTGTGCACGGCACAGAGTGGTGCAGACTGGTCAGGATGTTTGGGAAGGCAATGTTGCTGAAATTATTCATCTATACGGACAGAACTACTGCTATATGCAGTATATTAGAGACGATCCCTCGCTGGCTGGAGGATAGGAAGAAAGATAAACGACGACTACGATTAAACAACTGATTGCTACCGCGATACGCCCCTCTTCTTTAGGGTCTACCCCGCGCTCCACGGCTCTAAAGGAAATAAGATGTGATTTGTTGCAACTTACGTCAGCAACTCCAAGCATAAACAAGAAAATGATGGGCACAAAGGCTCTACCCTCCTCGTAGGCCTTGCCTTTACTCAACTAGCCCTTTTAACTACGCTTCTGTTTTCTTTATGACCTTTCGCCATCTAATTAGAAGCTTTTGTCCAGCAGTGCTCACGACCGTTGAGGCAAACTTACAATTGGAACTGCACAACTCAACACGGCCCCATGAAGTTACCACGAGGTTTTGTAGCTTCATTCAGAAAAGTTACAGATCTTCTTGGCCTCAACCTTCAACTTACGATCTCCCGCAGTACATAAATAGTCCTCTAGTAGTCCGGGTAGGTCTTCAAAGACCATATCTAGCGGTTCCCATGTTTGTTCAATCTCGTCCGGTAACCCAAGCCATTCGACTAGAATCTGGATACAATTGGTCTGGTTTCGTATTCCTTTTTGCGCTTTGGCACTCTGATAAGTTGTCTCCGAATGTTCCGCATATTCTAGAAGCTGAGGATCCACCGTTGTGTCCTCTAAAGCTGCACGATAGAATATAAGACGACGTGCGTGCACTATCTCCGTCTCGGCTTTGATGAGATCCTTAACTTCGTATACCCAGTTAGATTTTGTACCTACAATCTGACGTGGGCCTCTCCACCTGAACTGAAGCTTAGGTCCATGCTTATGTGCTTTCCGCACTAGGACAAAATCTCCAATATGAAGGTTTGTTGTGGCAACATTTGTGCGGGCGTTATGGCGGTTGATTGACTTCTGACGCTTCGCATTGACCCCCACGCTAACATCTCGATGCATTTCGGTTAATGCCTGTTGTGTTTTGTCAATCTCAATTAATTACCTTGCTCGCACTTCTGACATGGATGGTACAGTAAGATACCGTTCGATTGGTAGAGCCCTCAAGAGCGGCCTTGACGGCTTGTGTCCTGTGAACACTTCAAGTGGACTTCTAAATACCTTTGGGTCCTTTCCGCGGCAGGCTAGACGTTTCAGTGGTGCTTGGTTCAATACGCTCTGGACACATTCAGTTACTGCAGGCCAGTCCTTAGTTGACAGGCGGAATTCGTGCAGTACTGCTCGACCAAAGCTTCTAATTAGATGGCGAAAGGTCATAAAGAAAACAGAAGCGTAGTTAAAAGGGCTAGTTGAGTAAAGGCAAAGCCTACGAGGAGGGTAGAGCATTTGTGCCCATCATTTTCTTGTTTATGCTTGGAGTTGCTGACGTAAGTTGCAACATGATTTAAGGCCGCCTTTCCGACTGTTCCGATTGTTAAGTAACTCTGAGCTAAAGGAGGAAGGTAAGGGCTACGCTGCTGGTTACCCCGGCAAGTAGAATAAGCGCTATGAAACAACAGAGTTGGTGGAAAGCATCCTGTGGCGAGTTCTACGAATGCTAAATTATTCAGAACTATCGAGCGGGGCGAGCAAGTCAGCACGCCAAAGTGGGGTTCCTCGACAAGCTGCGAACGATTCGGAATAAAATGACATAAGACAGAAGAATGACTTTTGATAGAGCAGGTGAGGCATCGACATAACTGCATCCACAGCTTTGCTACTCTTCCACTGCGTTGATGATCCATTGAATTTTTTCGCAACTACAGAACACTCTAGTACCTGTTCCTTTGTCCCCATTTCAACTCGAAGCAGACATTCGTTTATCGAAAGCCTGTATATTACTGCATCTTCCAGCAATGCAACGCATCGTAGATAAAACGAGTACGTTCTAAAGAAGTCGTTTGTGATCTCCACAAAAGCAATAACAAGGTAAGCTCTATTGTAAACGGAGGAGGGTGTAAAGGGAGACACACTGCCTCGTAAGGATGAAGTCTTAGTCTCGTATCATCCTTCTCACAGCCCACAAGAATGGCAGTATTGCACTTTCATCAGCTAGGTTCAGTCAGGATCTGAGGTCCTTTCACGCTGTGTACATTTCAATCCGATTTAGCTTATATGGAACTCTCAGAATCTCTTCGCT
This sequence comes from Gracilariopsis chorda, assembly GCA_003194525.1. NCBI lineage: Eukaryota > Rhodophyta > Florideophyceae > Gracilariales > Gracilariaceae > Gracilariopsis > Gracilariopsis chorda. The sequence goes on from NBIV01000376.1 coordinate 28,529, forward strand.
TTGTCCGCACCAAAAGTCGCACCCACAACCCATCAATCTGACAGCCACTTGGAACAAAACTCTTCTGCAACGGCCTTAGGGCTTCTTCTTTCAACCCTTTCGTCGAAGTCACTGAAAGGCTTTTTGCAAAGTGATAAAAATTTTGACAATACACGGAACAAATATCGCCGTATCAATACTCCGACTAGGGTCAAGCATATCTTGAAAAGCCCTACACAATTTTCTGTCGTCTTATATCCTAGTACGTAGCGTAGAAAAAAACCGTTCGTTCTACTAGTCCTAGTCAATAGAAATGCTGGGCACATACTCAAAAGCGAGTCCAAAGAAGGCTTGAACATCAGCAATACATTATGCCCTTCTTCATAGGTACCAAGAAGTTCTACTTCCTTGACCCAAGCAAAAAGACTAAGAAAACCATGCTGGACAAAACGACAGATCCAGATCTATCAGAACACATGACACCTGCCCCTGTGGTTAGAAAATGTGCTTTTAAAAGGCATCCTACTTCGCCCAGTCCTTCAATGTTCCGAAGAGTAGACTCGAAGTCCAAAACCAAAACATTTCCACTTCTCTTATCTCATCATGGTATGGGAATATCAAGAAATTCATTCAAATTGGGCAAGCTCGTCAAGCTGGTCCCAATTCTCACCACAAGAATTGGAAGTGATGACAGAACTGTACAAAAAATATCTGAGCACAGTCTTAAATGAGAATATATTCCGAGTTGCTTTAGGCGGGAATCTGTACGATATTGATCTTAAGAACCTTATCCAGAGGAATGTATCGACCATTAAAGTTTGCAAGATCCGCAATAACTGCCATTCTCTCTCCTTAGCGTGCATGTTTGCCGGTGGGTATGGGTATGAATAGGAACTACATCTCACGACCTTCATTAGCTGCATGAGTGAATCACGACTGTTTGTTGGTCCAGACCGGGATCCACGTATTGCTCCGATGAGGGAGCTTTCTTTCCAAGCAATAAAGCAATTGCCACCAGACAGCTGGAACGTAATCTTCATCGCATAAAAGCCGGTTCGTTACTCTACTTTTCACCCAGCTTGTGAGAAAGAAAGCAAGCGATTAACTTAAATGAGTTCTGGAAATATACGGAGCAGCGCGACCCAATAGAGTCTGCCACAGGTGTAGCGATATACAATCCGACTCTTGATAATTGGAATTATAAACGTTTTGGTTCCATGAGTTCCATGCGATTCATTATCAAAGCCGCTGCAATGGCGAAGTATAACATTGGAGTGGACATGGATTTAGCCTACCTTCGCAAATTGATATCCAATGAACACGTCGTATCACCTCAGCAATGGTTTCAACGCATGATTGCTCAGGGAGTATTGTTTTTCAACGCTTCACTTACTACAGGTGGTTCTAAAACAAACTCAGGCCACACAGAATTCTGGCGTCCTGTGCTCAGATGCATCATTGAACGAATTCTGGTGGCGAAATCTAAATTGCAAGTATCTGACAAGCCCCGTGGGTTGGTTCTCTGTTGGTGGGGCTCGTCTATGAAGAAAACAAACATTTGCATGGTTTTAAGTAATTATCGGCACTTACCTGTGCAACAAATCGATTGGTACAATCCCGCGGCTCGAGGTGAGTGGTTCTGCAGGGGATCCCAGCATTTCTCTGTTGTTAACAAGAAAATGGCAGAGCTAGGAAGGGAACGTATTGATTGGCTTCCGACTGAAATTGAAAGCATAGCAAATAGAAAAGTTCTTGTGCCAGCAGCCTTGAAAGATTTCATGTTGAATACTAAGCATGGGCACACAACGTATCTTGGCCATCGGCAGGGTAAATAGGAGTTTGAGAAAGACATCCAACCAATAACCGGCATAGGACAAATGCCTTTACAAACCCTGGATCAGGCGTTCCGCGCATTGAGTGTCAATATAACGGATTATGCTTTGCATAATAAACTTCAGGTTTGGCAAGATTTGGCCCTTAGCAAAGAATAGAAGGGGGCTGTTTTCGTTTATTCTACAGGTGCAATCCATTTGCAACTGAATGCGGCTATGAGACGAAAGCGATGCAATGCATATTTCCCATTCTTGTCTTTGTTCTTAAGGGGTCATGACAGCATACCCCCAGCTCCGGAGAGTACGCTGCTATATCGTGGAATACGTCAGAATTTAAGTGGCCTTGTAAGGTGAATCACGTTTTGAAGTGGTGGGTTATCACAAGTTGCTCATCAAGTAGAGCGATTTCCATGGGTTTTGTAGGGGGAAACGGATCGTTTCATGTGAGGGCGAAAACAGCTGTGGCAATAAAGCCCTCCTCGTCCGTATCAAGATGAGTACCTGCTGGCACCGGGAACTCGGTTAAAGGTGACGGAAGTGGACCTTAGGAAAGCATATGCGGAGATCTACGTTGGAGAGATCCCGGGAGAAAAGCTTGTGCGTTAGAGGAGTCAGAAGAGAGTTCTTGGGCATCGGAATACCATGTCTTGAGCATATAAGGCACAACAAAAAGGAGAGATCGAATTATCCTCCTATGTCGTTTGCATTGTGAAGGACAGCATAAAGATCAGTTTGCCGAGGATTCGCGTATCAACTGAAAGGCAAACACATCAAAGTTCTGAATAGGATCAGATAGAGGCGCGAGAACGGTAGATTGGAGATGTACAACTTGTGAGTCTCAGATATATGGTAGTGGCGAAGAGAAAGAAAGCCCGAACGAATTGTAGAAGCGCAGTGCACCGGCTTTCCATGCCAAACTGCTATTTCCGTCGACGTTTCTACTTCGACGAGATCCCTCGGCAATGTTTTGACGGTGGTGAATGGGACACTCCGACAATCTGCCCCTGCGATTTTCGTTTGAAATTCTTACGATAGGAGCCTAGTGATAGGCACGAATGACAAGAAAGGGTGATAGTTAAAGAGGATGTAGAGGCAAATTCTCATTCTTTATTTGTCGATTCCTATTGTACCGCTTTGATAGTGAGAAGTCACTCCCTCCCGCATGTATTCATAGTAGCAATCTCTGTCTTTGGGATCGGACCGTCCCGTTTGTTTTTGCTCCCCGGTGGCAATCACCTCCCATAAAGACCCTTCGTTCTGGTCCAACTAGGATCAGAACCATGGCGAGATAGAACCACATCCCTCTTGTTCAAGTCCCGGTTGTTCACCGTCCATTAGCTACCCAGGCTGCATGGATAGTTCCAGCTGGGGTAGGGGTCTACTCCTACACTGCAGAGCTAACAGCGTTCCGGCGAGCTCTGTCCGACGTTTCTGTGAATGTTTGCTGCGGATGGAGAAGCAAAATCAGATTTGCAACGGACTCGAGAAACCTCGCTCACGGCCTGCAAATGTCCCGGCCCCGCCAAACACGCCAGGTTCAGGATATTTCTGTATGAATGACACTGATAACAAACTAATATCGCTGTCAAATTGTTTGGGTACCAGGACAATTCGGGCTCCCACAAACCGAGGCTGTAGACGACCTTGCAAGGAAGAGCCTTGGCCTTTCCATTCAGCAGCAACTCCAGAAAGAGATTGACGTTTTGGAAGTAAAACAGAGGACTCGCGTCCGCTTTACTAGCGCAGAGCCGATAGGAGAAGTTCCAGACCCATTGTTAAATGTAGTGCCTCTAAGGAGAGCCCATACTGTCCTGGCGCCAATATTTCGCGGTCAAGTCTCAACACTACTGAAATGAAGTAGTAGGTACTACAACCCAGTCTGTTTCGTTAATGTCCGTACAATACGTTCGTGTGACGCTACAAGTTAAAACTATGTCACGACGCAACCTATGTTAGCTACAAGGCTTCTTTGAGGAGCAATATACATAAACAGCCACGAACTGGCCTGTTCGTAAAAAACAGGACCCAGAATCAGACAGGCAACCCATCGATTACCTTCGACCTACACCCGAGACCTCCTCCTGTATTTAATATGGTAGCATCCGCTTTTTTTCCTCACCACTGGAACTCAGTTATCACAAATATGCTGCTCTTTTGTCATGCCTCTAACCCGTCAGTCCAGACTCCGTCACCGGGCTGCACCTTAACCCTACCGTCGCAGACTCCTCCCAACGCTCGGGCTCCCAGGCCGCGACACAGGCGCAGATTTTAACCCCCCATGTCGACGTCCCCTTAACAGTGACCTAACTCTGTCCGGTCCCTCCACCGAACCTGTTAGCGACTCTGAACCACAAAGTGCCCGCTACTTCACATAACACGGCCGCTGTTGAGCTCTATTCGAACAACTCAATATCTGAATCTCCTTTTACAGCCCCTCCCTCGACTATCAAGGATCATTAAACCACAATTTCTATGGTCACCTCCCAGCTATAGACCCTGCAGCACAGCCTCGATGTCGCACGCCGACTTCCGTCACCACTGGCAGTTCCCACCAGATAAGCTTCGATAGACCCAGCACCCCACGTAACAAACCCAAGTCAATCTAATACCTCTCCGTGCAGGTGCTGAAGTCTTCTAACTTTTCTATGTACCATGGACGCAACAGCGAGTAAACTTCAATCAAATTCCGTGTGTTTATCTCGAACGTCCCCAACTTCACATACCATTTCCCATCCATTACTGACTCATAAGACATTCATATTGTTTCTGTTGAAGTTATATTGTGCGGTGTGTAGTGCAGTTGCAATGGGGAAGATGTAGTGCGGTAGTTGAAGCTACATTCTTCTATTTTTAACCCAGATCAAATTAGATCTATCGCTTCTTATACTGTTTTTCAGACCTAGTCTACTTAGCTGTTTAACTATTTCTTACATCCTGCTTGGAAGTGGAGTTCCTCTCTGAGAAGCGCCACCCGTGGGTATCTAACCATGCGGCAGTCTGGTGGGCAATGAACAGACTTCGAGGTTCGACCAGACTGTATACAAGCCTCATTGTCCGACGTGGAAAGCCGCGTGTGGACTGGAAGCGGAGGAGGCGCGCGAGTTCAATCAGACACCTGCCGGTCTCTCTAACTTTACAGCCTCTCTGCGAGCCCTCTTATAGGGCTCCTGGGTTGATACTGCTACCTAAAGACTCATCAGCACGCACACCCAATTGCGTAGGTGTGCGCCAGCTTGCGTGTGTGTGCACAGGCGTGTGTAGGCGCGCATCACGCCAATATAGACTATGCTAACGTTATTATCTCGAGAGGGGAGTACACTTTGAATCCGTTTGAATTCAGTCCAGGCGTTGAATCGCACTGAACCGTAGAGTGCATCACGACACGGCGCAAATGCGCCAACCAGGATATGGTAAAATATCCTGATGTTTTCTTAATGCAGCATTTTGCTGAAACGCAACAGTTCTCAGCCTTTGTGTGACGATGCAGATGACTGTTACTCTCGCAAGACGAGCGATAGCAGTCCACAATGCTCTCTGAGCTTGTCTCCGCGAACAGAACCGTGATTGCTCGAGTCACCCTCATCCATTTATGACTCAGCGAAGGCTCCCTCGAAAGCCATATCATGAGATATGGCAATCTTGTATACATCTGTAGCACCCCTGTCACAGAAGCTTTCACGTTTTTCGAGCCCAGCCTTTTGCTTCTTTTCAAAACGAAACTCTCTGTCCACTTCCCCGATGGCAGAACAACTAGAATGGGTGAGTTATACAACTGCAATAGAGTATTACCCGTTCAGTGCTACGTCCACTTGATGACTCAAGTAGACGACCACTCAGTTAGTATAAGTAGAGAGCTCACTGTTAGGGTGAAGCTCTTGCTGGTTCCAGTCATCGACAGTGTGACGGTCCTGGCTCTGGTAAGGATGTTTAGTAGCAGTCTAATCCAGTCTTCACTATATCCGTGCCCACGGTTTACATCTTGAAGTAGTGGATTCAAAAGAATCTTTCATCATCTACATCATCCTCGAAACCAAGTCCGTAAAGGAACCAGGACCGTTCCTCTAAACCAACCTCAATAAATGGTACTGAGTACTCAATGACTGGCAAAGAAGTCTCCAACGATTGCTGGGGACCAGCTGATGTCTTAAATCCGTCTAAGAATCGCATATACCGCGATCACGACCGCTGGATAAAGTATAGTAGAGAACCTCCGACCAATCCAGGACACTCATGCCGACAGAAGATGGTCAGCGCTTCCGGTCCGAAGGGTCCCGCAAAACAGTAAGAACACCGCACCCCGATGCGGCTAATCTGGGCACTCGATCGCTCCCTACCCTTTCTGCTATGTACGCCGCCCCTTTTGGCGATGTGACGTAAATTGGCTCCCTTAACGGTCATCTATTTGCTTTTCACCTTGACTCGGGTTCCTCTCATGCTTCTATCTAGCCCAAAAGAGCACGTTTTTGCAATCTCTTTCTTGAACCTTCCGACCAACCCCTTACTGAATTTGGCAACGACACAACCCTGCCAATATTCGACCAAACGAACTACACCATCACCCTGCATGGCGCCGAAGCCTCTTTCACGGTCTACGTCATTGAAATGGAGGACAAGGACAATTTTCACTCGTCGCCATCGGTCGTAAATGGCTCCGACAGGTTCGACCTTGCGTAGATTGGTTCTCGAACAGCCTTACCATCAAGTGCGCAGATGGTTCTCTCATGAATAGGCTGCGACGGAGCCGGTCTACCTGGACAAAGCGAATTGACGAACCCACTGTCCCGATAAATATTTACAAACGCATGAAACACCTTGTAAAAAAGCATGCCTGCGAACTGTACGCGCTACGTCTCCACCATTCCACGTCCTTTGAATGCCACATTGAGCTATCCTTCATCGTCGACGAATTCGAGGGCGTCCTCAAGGAACAACTGCCATACGAGTTGCCCCAACAGTGCGAGCAAGACTTCTAGATCAATCTCCTACCAGATGAACCGCCTTCTGTTCGACGTCGACGTGTAATCAGGCTCTTCGCTAAACAGCTTACCATCCTCCGCAACACACTGGATAAACTCCTTAGCAAAGGTTTCATCCCTCCCTTTTTTCTCCCCATTTGGTGCTCCTGTCTTCGTCGTGAAGAAGAATTTCGCCCAATTGCAAACGATCTGCAAAGGCCCGTTGGACATCATCGACGACAATGGCGCTGTAAAACAGAGGCTACAAGTACCATATCACGCAAACTCGTAAACCACCGAGTGTACAATATCGTCTGCTTTTTGTTGTGTCTAAGAACAAGGCTACTTGGCTACCGCGTACTGCTTTTCGCTTTAGTTTGACTCGCGTCGCGAATTTTCTGCCATACAGGGCTCGAGAAGGACATCGTCAGCCTAAGACGGGGCGAATGTAGCAAAGTAGTAGGTACTGCAAGATAGACTCTCTGTGCACTGTCAGTACAATACCTTCGTGTGACGCTATAAGCAATAACTATGTCACTGCGCAAGCTATCTTAACTACAAGCACTGTTTGACGAGTAATACAAATAAAGAGCCACGAACTGGCCTGTTCATCAAAAAGAGAACCCAGGATCAAATCCGCAACCCATCAGTTACATTCATCCTACACCCGAGACCTCTTTCTGTATTACACAAACATCTGAAAGAACAGTGCTAATGCGCAAAGAGAACTATAGAATACTTGGCAAAATATGTCAGCATAAGAAGATTTAGCGTACTGCTTTCCAGAATTACTTGGCAGCACCTTTAATATCAGAGAATAGGAGAGAGTGGTCTCTAGATACGTATTTGACGACCATACGCTCTCTATAACAGCAGTAGAAACATCAAAAACCAACCAACCACTATCAATATTACCTTCAAATTTTGTCTATCAACGGCTCTTTCCTATCTGCCGCGTTAACAGCTCTCTTGAGAGCCGCTCTCGCACTTTCTTCACTATCGAATGCCCAGCTCTCAAGGGTCTGGCGTGTATACTTAAGCCCAGTCTCAGCGGGGACCGGAGTCACGCTGTCATTTTCTACCTCGATACAACCGGTACTCAGAGTCAACGTTGGTACAAATAAATCGACAGGTGCAGCTGTGTCATAGGTTCATGGTATGTATAGAAAAATTCTGTAACTTTAACCTCAGGTTCTCAGCTATACTACAGACTAAATGCATAGATGTTTGAGACGGCGCTTTTCCTTCACAGCTGTGAAGAATTTGGGGAAGCAACCCCCAAATATGTGGCGGACGTCGAAAAGATACCAATCGTTGCGAAATCCCGAAAACTGTGGGTACGAATGCGAATCGTGTTACGAAAAAACTGCCATTGTTGCAAAACCCAATGTATTGCATGTTCGTAGCTAGCTGAATTTAGTTCCGACTGTCCGAATAAGCTTCGGCAAACGTAACAGATGTGGTACCAGCATAAGGGTAGCAGGAAATAAAGGCGAGAAAGGGGGGACATCCATCTCTGCCTTGAAACCGATTTTCGTATCTGAAAACTATTGAGCCTGGATCTCAGGCGACTGGTTTGTTCATGGCAGTGATGGAAGGAGACTGAGGATTGACTGACACCGTCTTTTAGACACAGAAAGCTTGCTTGCCGGGGCAAAACAGCCTAAAGCATGGATCGCGTCCAAGAACCCCCGTCAAGACACAGCAAAAGTGACAGCCACTTCTACAGCCACATATCCGTTGTTTACCGACACGAACATCTTCTTCAGACTTCGGCGATACTGAAACCTGAAACTCTTGGTCTTTGATAGGTTTGGGGTTGTTGTACCAACGGAGTGAGTTCGACAGCTCAATGTCTGATGAACGCGTGCAGTTGATTAGCGGAGTAACCATGTAGCTGGCAAAGTGCTGACGATCATAGCATTTTATATGCTTTCCATCTACGAGTCGAACATCGGGAATAAACTTCATCGCTTGATCATGCAGACATTCACGAGCAGCCGGCGAAAGCCCGAGCAAGGATGACTGTTTCTCACATTCTAGCCATTGCTGATACCAAACGGACCGCACCAAGCACGCGCTTCCTGCTGGGCAGAAAGTCAGGATGATGAGCAAAAAAATCACATACACAGGACGCACGCAGGTAGACATGACGATGTCGCAGCTAAGAAACAACAGAAATACAGCAACGGCACGCTGTAGAACACGACAAGAGGGTGTACTAGAAGGAAGTTTGCTTGATTTGGAGAGCAAAGTGCTTAAATGCAAGTGCTTGTGAGACGGGCAGGGGTAATGCAACCGCGCAAGATCGGAAACAGATGTTAAGTAGCGCCGCACAATCACGATAACTAGCTACTATGTTGCTTTTTGTGAGCTGGCTCTCGCGAGCACCCACCATGCCAGCTTTGTTGCAATGGCTGTGCGTTGGACAGTTATCGATAAGTTGAGCTTGGAAATCTGTCGGTCACGTGGTCTTGTGCTGAACTTTTGAATCGCTCACCACTCTCCCAGCGAACAGAGGAGGCATCCAGCTTTTCTCAACACACACAACTTCGCGCCGCGATGCGCATACAACGAAGTTCACATACAACAACCTCGCGCGAGGACAAGGCATGAGATGCGAATCTTTCGGTCTCGAGCTGCTTGACGGCAAGAAAACGTTGTTGGAAGCGAAAGGCGCTGGCCTGCAACCCGCCAGTACGCAAAGACAGCGTACGGTGTAGTTGGTAGGAATACCTGGGACCAGAAACGTTCCGCAGTGACTTACAGTGGGTGGTAGGTTTCGCTTTCAAGCGCTGAGCGCAAGAGGTGTGTCTGAGCCGCCAATTCATTTCCATCGCTTGGCATTGCTGCTTCTCCACGAGAACACAACCCTAAATTGGCCCCGCCAACACTACTATCGCACCGATCCAGTGAGAATAACTCAATGGCCCTTGGTTATCTCACTCCATTGGAGATGATAGCGAGATCGGCACCTTCATTTCTATGGCATGTTTTTGGTTCATTTCTCACGTATTCCTGCCTTGGAGTGGATTGGCTACACTTCGGGCAGCAGAGCGATAAGCACATTAGAGTGAAGAACTCGTGCAATCACGGATCTCTGGAAAGAAAAATTGGTACCTCGCCTGCTGCATTTTGCCCCTTCTCGTGCCCCGCAATTCGCTCTCGTTCGTCGATACAACTCATGATTATATTGTCACAAGAGAGCGAAAAGGTTTTCCACTGCCGACACTTCTAGCTCTTTACTGACTGAGGGCACAAGTCAGAAAAGCCTCACTCGGAATTCGCTTGAACTCGAAAGGAAGAAAACCCTAGTTGGAACGCAGAATTCATTGGGTGAATGGCAGATAGATTTTAATTGGAGCTAAACGGGAGCAAGCGAATCACGACGCATTTGTGAGGAGGTGTCTTGAGAGGCTACCGACATTGACAGGACTGGAGTTTCAAGGAACGCTGAAGAATATCGTCGGAATTCGAAGTGTGCAGAATGGCAGATGTTCTCCTTGCCGCCGCCGGCATTGTTCCCTGGTTAAGAGCTTGCGCTCACTACTCTTCTTGTTTTGCCATTCCTGTGCTTGTGCGACTTTGACAGTACTTGCGAGCTCTCGTTCTGGGATTTATCGTCTTTCTTGGGGTTTTCCGCTGTTGATCTCGTTCGCGCGCTTTTGATTGCCCAATCCACTCACCTAAGACCAGTGATTTTCCAGCGGATCACACTGAAGACACAATGTGTTTACCTTACGGTGTAGCCGAGCCTTAGAATTCTGTGCTTGCTCTGTGTCTCCTACTTCCAAAACTAAAGGATATGCTGAGAGCACAACGCAGGTAATAAATAAACATTGTTGTTAATTGCCGCAGGCAGCTAAGTCAACCCAGGCTTAACACAAGCCATCGCTGCCCTTCTGCCTTTGCTACTCATAGCGCCCATCGATGGGCAGGGATTCTGCTATACAAAACAAAGGCCAAACCGTTCTTCTGTTCCCCTTCCCCTTTTTCGCTTTAGCATTTTTGAAATCATTGTCTTCATTCTACAGTGCACATGGGACACGCAACGAGCGACTGTCGCGATAGCTCGGTAACGGTTTCCGAGAGGTCTCTAAGTTTGTCGTTCATGGCCTCGATTTACATGCCCTTTCACCGATAAGCCGTCGCTACAGTCGTAGAATCAGTCTTCACAAATCGATATTTTGTTGACCCTCCTTTGATACTGGCTGCAAGGAATGGACACGTACTTCTGGTTCGAGGGCTGGTGAGCGCCGGCGCTCGCTTTGACGCTGTGCACAGGTCCGGAAGCACGGCGTTAATGTGGGCGGCTTTTGATGACCAAGTGCTTGAGGTCGTTGAACTGCCACGTGCCGACGCTCGTGTGGAAGCCGCAGAGAACGAGTCACAAGCTGCGTTGATGCAGGCTACGAGGGTTAACCACGGGCAGGCAGCAGGCAGCCGGCTGCTCAAGCAGGCCGCCATTGTGCGCGCAAATCACAAATTCAGAGGCACCGCCCGCACGTTGCAGTACGCGAGAACCACCAGCACTTGGCGCAGACGCTATAAAACGCCCTCTTAGACATGCGCAAGAAAAGCAACAAATGGCAACGCCGCTCTCGATGCTTCCGCAGTAGAGCTACCTCGCACACCACATTCGTGCCAGTGCGTCGCCTTTGGCGCCGCCCAATGCCTCCCAACTACCGATTCCATAGCTGTTGATCGAATACTCTACACGTTGCAGTACCGACTTGTGTCGTTATATGGGGAGGGCAGTAAGTAACAGACACAAAGACCCCAGAAGTCCTACTGAGGTTGCCTGCTTCCTCCAGATTTCTTCCCTTGGAGTCGGTCTTTTATTTCGTCTGAATAGCACAGTCCGTCTCCTAGAAGGCTTCTACAGATGCGTAGGTTGCGTGTCCGTTACGCTATTTGGTACGCAATTCAAAGTTCGTCAAAGATTTGAGTTGCGTTCTTTTTGGAAACCCAAGTGTTCACTTTGATAATTTCTCGGGTGCATCAACAGTCCCCCATAAACAAAGGACTGTTATTACGCTCTTGTGCGAACCAGAACCAGATGTTTTGAGATTTTGGAAAGCCTTCGTTGCGGTGCACGTATTTCCTTCGCTAGAATAGATGATATCACTCGTTTTGTTAAGATATCGGGAGGCACCAAGCCGCGCTGCTGCAATGCATTATAATGTTCATCCTAGCGCGATAGAAAAATAATCAGAATTACGACTCTGATCAAAAGGATCAATGCAGTGACCGCATAAGGCAAACGGGTGGGAGGGTGAGCATAAGAAAACTGCTATGCGGAGCAAAACAGATTTAAGTGTGAAAAGCGTTCATTTTCAACGAAAGACGACTAGAGCGTTGGGGTTCGGCGTGACGAGCGTACACATCACTTCATAGAACCTGGAGTGAAGCGCATGCATTTCTATAAGTCGATTGCCAACCGCGATCGCCTCCGGCCACACTCACGGCGCACGCAAAAAAAGATCAGATCTGGAGTCGTGCGGCTTTATGCTGTTATTCCAGATATATCACTTGTCTAGGTTACGCTCTCAAATCTCCCAATAAAACATTATCAAGATTCATCCATTATTATGCTTGTGCGCGAACCAGAAACAGACGTTATAAAATTTGGGAACGCCTGCGTTGCGTTGCAGGAATTTCTTTTCGCTAGAATAGATGATAACACTCTTTATGTTAAAATATCAGAATCCACCAAGCCGCGCTGCTGCAATGCATTGTAATCTTCATCCCGCGTCCCACGTTTAGATACATTGCATTGATAGGGGTTCGTAACGCCGTTACTTTAGCGGTGTAACGAACACATATTTGAAGACAATCTTTGAATGTTTGGAGAGTTTTCGAAGGCGGCATTGCGTAAAATTTGATACGGGCATGATGGTTAATGTAGCTCTATTATTGGTCAAGTAGCGATTCAATAAAGAAAAAGACTTCTAAAGGCCAGTGACTGCGATATTTTTTGACGATTGCTCCCGCAAGTAGTCTACCAGGCCCCTTCGATTCGTGCCGAATGTGTTCTGAAGCGGTTGTAGTCGAAACTCAAATGCCTTGCTACTTCTTTGAAAAAGCTATTATAGTTAGCATATGAGACATTAAAATGCCTAGAGGTTGATAAAAAATTTCGGCCCTAGACATTGCTTCGAAGCAAGGAGACAATTTCTCTGTCACGCAATAGATTAAACTGCATCGGACCCGTTTTCGAATTTTGTATATTAGTACCAACCGCCCCATGCTCCAATTGCGTTGATCAATGCATCATTTCAGACTTTGAGAAACGAAGCAGTAATTGGGATACTCTCCGGATACGCAATGAACTTTGGGTGAGCGAACGGGGGAGGAGAGAACGTAGGATTTTATTTCCTGTAACATCTGATTAAATTCAGCACCGTTCAATGTAGGCTGCACGCTCTGAGGCATTCGCATGAGCCAGGATCTAAAATCCGGGGCGGTTTTTGCAACAACACAACTTTAGCATAGTAGTTCACCCCATACCACAATCACATCCTTCGTGTCTCGCCGCTTCTCTAGGAAGCTCCATGCTGGATCAAGCCAGGTACGCAGCCCTAGCTTGATCTAACAACTTCTATAAATAAAATCCCGCCCCAGGCTGATAGCTTAGAGGGGGCGGTTAGACCTTGTCTCCGACTCTTTAGTCGTATTTCGTGCGAAGCATCTACCCTACGACTGCTTTGTTACATCTGGTAGCATCTTTGGTCTTTCTCTGACCGCTGATTAACGCATACTTCCACTCTCTATCCCCCGCACCCCGCTCCATCCCCGTTCTCGACATGTCGTCCAACCCGCCGAACATAACGAACCCGCCGGTGTACGCCAGTGAACGAGAGTCCTCCGCAACTCCTGACGCGCTTGAGAGCCTCCAACTCCAGGCCAACAGGCTCCAGGACATGATTTATGGTGTGCAGACCACTCAAAATGCGCTCCATTCCCTTCTGAACTCGTTCATGAAGGACCACATGGCTACTTCAGACGACATCAAACGTGCGTTCGGCATCTATGCACAGGACCTCGAAAAGCTCAAAGACGACTTTTCTACGCTGATGGCACTTCTCCGGAACTCACAGGCCGCCCCACAACCCGTGGACATACATCCTGCCACACGAAGCCCACACACGCCACCCTAACCCGTGACTTCCCCGAACATGCGAACATATCCCCTCCGTCGGCCCCGGCTTTGAGTGTGCGTTCAATGCCGCCACTGCCACCCAACTCTACCCTACCCCCAACGGGCAACAAGGGACGACCGTCGTTGGCATCACTCGTTAAAACCGCCGCACCGGAAGCATTCAGTGGCAAAGCAGATGAACGCTCTTCGATCCGTATTCGCAGATTTATCGCATCTATACGCCGTACGATGCGTGTGGCAGGTGTGGAGCACCACCACGAGATGGTGGATGTCGCCAAGTGCTTTCTGAAAGGAGCGGCGAGTACCTGGATTAACCGAGAAGAGGCACAAGGCACTGAATTTTCCAACCTCGACGCATTGGAAAAGGCCTTAATCGAGGAGTATGTCCCCGATAACGAAGACGCCCAAGCACGTTCGAAGCTCATGCGTCTTCAATTCAAGTCCAACTTGGAGCGCCACATCTCCCAGTTTCGTGACCTCATTGAACTCTGCGGACCCCATCCTGGCGACGCCTACAACTATTTCTTCATGAGCCTACCTGACGAGTACAAGGCAGAGCTCGCTCAGCGTTTTCCCAAGGGCTCTACGGACCTGAAGGCCGTCTACAATTTCGTGCGTAACCTCGAAGTCGCACAGTCCTGGCGGGCACCATCCGCCCAACCCCCACGCCGTCGATCATCCAATGGGTTCCCCCGCACATCATCCAGACACACCGGCGCCACCAACTCTCGCACAACTACCCCCAACATGACCCAGCAGCCACTTCATGGGGCCCGTGCGACAAGTCTAACGCACTGGAACGCCAACGCTACCGGTCGAGCGATCGCTGCATGGCATGCGGAGGCGAAGGTTGGAGCAAACCAACCCATGTCTGCGACCTCACCGCCAAAGACAGCGCCGGAAAGCCAAAAAACTAACGCCGCCGCCTTGGAAGGCGGCGAGCCCCCTGGGTACCGATCCCCATTTTCTATTGCGCCTCACAGGACTCGAATCAGATGATACGGAGTTCCATTATGATGCATTTCTCAATAATTTTAACGTGGTGGCAAATATAGATCCGGGCGCGTCACACGCATTTGTGTCGCCCGTGACTGCCGCCGCGTGTGGCCTCTCGGTTACACCAGTGACCGACGCATATGTTGAGCTGGGAAATGGACAACGCATCCCCGTTCAAGGTTCCGTGCAGGCCCCTCTGCGGCTGGGCACTTCGGACCACCTTTTGTCGGCTTTTGTAATTGACATGCCAGACGATATGGACGCCCGGCCTTACATCATCGTTGGCCGCCAGTGGCTGCGCGCATGCGCACCACAGATCTGCTGGAGTACTGGGGACTTACTGCTAAGGGGCCCTGAAGGGACACAACGGCGGATTCACACCCGACAGCGACCTCGATCCAGGCGTCCACCGGGACTTACCTTCAAACTGATCTCTTGGAAGCGTGCCGCTCGCTGTCTCACACACAAACACAAAGGCTGTGAGCTGTTCGCCATCAAGCTCCGCCCGGAGGTACTGACAGGATCCACACATCCTAACATCCTTCCACTAGTGGAGGAATTCGCCGATATCTTCCGATCCGAACTTCCACATGAACTACCCCCAACACGCGCGATGGACTTCGCTATTCCCCTCAAGTCCAATATTCCCCCACCAGTGCGACCGGTAATCCGTCTTTCGGCAGAGGAGCTTCAAGAGCTAAGGCGTACCCTCCACGAACTCCTAGACAGAGGCTATCTTCGCCCCTCGACTTCACCATACGGCGCCCAGTTTTCTTCGTCAAGAAAAAGAACGGCGAGCTTCGTCTGGTCTGCGACTACAGGGCTCTCAACCGCATTACCATTCCAGATGCCACCCCGCTGCACTCATCGAAGAGGCTTTTGATCAACTCGCAGGCGCAACCGTTTTTTCGCAGATTGACCTCGTCGGCGCATACCATCAGATGCGCATCCGCGACGAGGATTGCCACAAAACGCAATACGAACACGTTATGGTTCATTCGAATGGACCGTTCTTTGTTTTGGCTTAACAAACGCGCCGGCTGCCTTCTCCCGACTCCTCGCATCCCTGCTTCGCGATCTCAATGGGCGATCCCTCATTCTTTACTTGGACGACATCTTGGTATACAGCCGCAACATGGAGGAGCACCAAGCTCATTTACGGGAGCTATTCACCATCATGCGTAGGGAAAAACTGTACATTCACCCTACAAAGTCCCATTTCGGAGTAGCCGAAGTCGACTTTTTGGGCCACAGGGTCTCCTCTGCGGGTATTCAAACCCAAAGCCGCCTAGTTGATGCGGTAAGAAACTGGCCCACTCCCACCTCAACCAAAGAAGTCCAACAATTCGTCGGACTAGCCAACTACTATCGCCGCTTCGTAAAGGCCTACGCGGACATCATGCGCCCAATCACGGACTTATTACGCCGCGAGGCGTTCAACTGGACAGCGGCACAAGCCGAAGCATTCCGTGCTATCAAACAAGCCCTCACTGCCGCTCCGGTCCTCGCACTACCTGCCGCGACAAGACGTTCGTTGTGTCCACAGATGCATCACAACACGCCGTCGGCGCCACTCTGGAACAAGATGAACACCCAGTTGCGTACCTATCCCATCGCCTATCTCCAGCAGAGTCACGCTGGGACACCGGGGACCAGGAGCTACTCGGGTTCATTATCGCCTTGCGTAATTGGAGCCACTACCTCAGGGGAAGACGTTTCATCTTCGCACGGACCACCGCCCATTGCAGTATCTCCAGTCCAAGGCCACTCTCTCCGGCAGGCAATGCCGGTGGCTAGATTTACTTCAAGAACACTCCTTTGAAGTACAACACGTCTCTGGCCTTCGAACACGGTCCCAGATGCCTTGAGCCGCCGCCCAGACCACCTTGCGGGAACCCTTGCCCGATTGATGATCAGTGTACAACCTTCCTCCAGCGCATTCGAGGTGCATATGAGCAGGATCGTGGGCCAAAGAGATGATCACCGCCTACAACGCCCACAAGATGCTCCCCCCCAGGATACAACGCCAACGCGCTCTGTTTTCCTTCGACAACTCCTTGCTTCGTTGGATTGGATTTCAATCCTCCCGGCTATATATCCCAAGCTCCGCCGTCTGCGACGAGATGTCGCGTTTCATTTTCACGGCTTGGGCCACTCGGTGCCGACAAGACGTTTTCCGCGCACACCGCTACGTCTACTGGCCAACATGTACCGAGACATTGTAGGGTTCCTGGCTGCTTGTCATCAATGCCAGACAAACAAACACTCCAATCGCATCCCAGCAGCCCCCCTTCAAACCGCTCCCGATCCCCAACGAGTGCTGGGAGGTTATAGCGGTCGATTTTCTATCAGAACTACCTCGCTCCGTCAACGGGAGGACATGATCATCGTCATCGTGGACAAGCTCTCCAAAACGAGGCATCTTCGTTCCGGCATCTAAGACGGCCACCGCGGTGGATGTTGCTCAGGTCTTCACTGATTTGGTCTTTGCGAGACACGGGGTTCCACAGACTATCATCTCTGACCGCGATGGTAAGTTCACCTCCGCCTTCTGGCAAGAACTACAGCGCATCTACAACGTCAAACTCAACATCGCCACGACCGGACACCCTCAGACCGACGGCCAGACAGAGAACCTGATCCGCACCGTCTCATCTATGCTCCGCTCCAACATCCAATCGTCTCCGCATAACTGGGATACACTTCTCAGCGTGTTTGAGTACGAATACAACGCCGCCAAACATCACTCCACGCAGTTCTCGCCTTCGAGATCGATCTTGGACGCGTACCACCTCACACGCAGCACGCGAGATAATCTTACAACTCTCTTTTCCAGAAAGCTACCGATTACGCCACACAGCGTGAAGCGTTCCGCCTCGCAACACGCGACAACCTCCTTTGCGCTCAGGAACGCCAGAGGTTCTACGCGGACCTCCGAAGATCCCCCGTGTCTTTTTCGCCCGGGGACTTAGTTCTTTTACAGGTTGCTGGCTCTCTATAGAAAGGCGCACGGATTGCCGCAGAAATGGAGGCCTAAATTTGTCGGCCCTCTCCGGATCCTCGGGAAGATCGGCCCGTAGCATACCGTCTGGAACTTCCTCCCGATATGAAGAAGGCACATAACGTATTCAATGTCGACAGAATACGCCGCTATACCCGGATGATACTACAGCCTACGTCAATGTGGTCGTGGACGCGAAAGGAGGCATCGAACAGGAAGTCAAAGCTATTCTCCGCCATCGCGGTCCCAAGACTCGTCGCCAATTTTTAGTACAGTTTGTGGGAGAAACACCAAATGCCGCACTTTGGCATACTCGGACAGATCTAAAACACTGCCAGGATCTGGTCTACGAATACGAGAAGTCTCTGACGACGTCCCGGAGGACGTCTTCTAGGAAGCGGGTGAGTGCAACAACACAACTTTAGCATAGTAGTTCACCCCATACCACAATCACATCCTTCGTGTCTCGCCGCTTCTCTAGGAAGCTCCATGCTGGATCAAGCCAGGTACGCAGCCCTAGCTTGATCTAACAACTTCTATAAATAAAATCCCGCCCAGGCTGATAGCTTAGAGGGGCGGTTAGACCTTGTCTCCGACTCTTTAGTCGTATTTCGTGCGAAGCATCTACCCTACGACTGCTTTGTTACAGTTTTCA
>NBIV01000377.1:0-60879 GCA_003194525.1 Gracilariopsis chorda
TTGTTTCCGCGTCCGGTTTTTCGGCAGTGGGCCAAGGATGTCCATAGCCACGAATTCGAATGGTCCCGATGCCGGGAACAACTTCAAGTATTTCTGGTTCTTGAAGTATGTTCCGCGAATGGCTCGACATGGCTCGCACCGTGAGACGGTTTCATATAAATGCTGTGACATGAGGGGCCAGTAGAAGTCCTGTCGCAATGTATAATACATCTTGACGGAGCCCGGATGACCAGCCAGGCGTGGGTAGTGAGAGAGATAGAGTACTCTATCCCGTAGAGACTCCGGACGACCCTCTGTATGGCTCCGTCAATCGATGAGATTCTGCAGAGTATTCTGGAGCGGTTTTAATCGAACTGGGACTTCGGATCTCCAACGGACAGCGCTTTCTCCTTGCAAAATGGGTCCTCTGCTTGGGCGGCGATAAACTCTTTGACCGTTATCGTGGTGATGTCAGGCTGTCCCGGTACGGTCGCCATAACGTGCAAGGGTTCTCCTGTGCCCGTAGTCGTCGGAAAATTCACCAGTACATTCTTGTAGACTTCTCCGTTCACGGTAACATCTGTGAGGACATATTCCGACTCGGATTCATCCTCGTCCACGAATAGACATGGTATTTCATCCTCGAGAGGCGTTTCATCGTTTCCGTCTGTTGGCATGCGGGACACTGCGTCCGCGGGAAGGTGCTTGATCCCGGGATGGTACTGGACTTCGAAGTCGAACTCCGCGAGGCGCAAGCGCCATCTGGCGAGTCTTCCGGTCGCATCGGTTATATTTAGAAGCCAACGCAGAGCGTTGTGATCCGTTCGAACGATGAACCGTTGTCCTTCAAGGTAAGGCCGTAGGAGTAGCATGCTCCAAACGATGGCCAAGCACTCACGTTCGGACGTGCTGTAGTTCCTCTCCGGTGCAGTTAACGAACGTCTCCAGTACCCAATTGGTCGGAAATCTTTCGCATCCCCTTGTTGCTGGAGCAATGTGCACCCGACTTGACGGTTACAAGCATCCGTTTCCAGTATGTAGGGCTTACCGGGTTTCGGGAGAGAAAGAATTGGAGGTGAGGTCAATTTCTCCTTGAGTGTTCTGAAGGCCTCCATATCTTCATCCGAAAACGGTTCCAGGTCCACGGGTTGGTTCTTTTCTAACTTCCGGTTTAGCGGATGGGCGATTCGTGCAAAGTTGGGCACGAAACGTCTGTAAACGTTACAGAGGCCCAAAAATGCCCGAAGCTCAGTCTGTGTCCGTGGCGGTTTAGCTTTCGTAACAGCGTCGCAAGTCCTCGACGCCATTTGAAGCTTTCCGGGTCGGATGACGTGCCCCAAGTAGTCAACAGCCGATTGGAAAAAGAAGCACTTCTTTAGCTTCAACGTTATTCCGGCTTCTTTGAGGAGGCCAAGTACCTTCGTCAGGTGCTTGAAAATGATCCAAAACAGAACTAGAGTATATTATGACATCGTCGAGATACACTATAAGCAAACTGCCAACGAACCTTATTCAGAATGACGTCTATGGCCCTCTGGAACGTCGCCGGGGCGTTCTTCAAACCAAATGGCATCCGAGTAAAGCGTTAAAGACCCACATGAGAGGTGAAAGTCGTCTTATCCCTGTCGGGTTCGTCGATTTCCACTTGCCAATATCCCCAGATGGCATCAAGAGTGGAGAAAATCCTTGCGTCTCCTAGTGAATCAATACACTCATTCATTCGTGGTATCGGGTAAGAGTCGCGAACCGTGACAGCGTTGAGCTTTCTGTAGTCCACGCAGAAGCGCCATGAGCCGTCCTTTTTCAAGGCTATGACTACTGGGCTTGCCCATTCTGCCGAAGACGGTTCAATAAATCCTTCGTCGAGCATCTCCGCGACTTGCTCCTTCTCCCATTCACGGGCCTTCTGACCAGATCTGTAGGGGACTTGTTGCACCGGTCGGGCATCGGGTTCCATGTCAATCCGATGTTTGACGGCTGTGTGGTACCTAAATGTCCATCCCACATGTCAGCATACTCGGAGAGCATCTGAATGATCTTGCTCCGTTGCGGTTCATACTCTTCACCGATGTTAACGGTCGATGTCCAGTCCGCGTCTGGGTGTTTGTCCCTGAATTTCGTACCCCCCTTCTCAGTGTTGTCGACGTCCTCGTCGACCTGATTTATGGGTTGTATCTGTAATGGAGAGGATAGCCGCAGGTGCTGGGTCAGTATTACCGATGACGTTTTTTTTTCGATAAGTGTGTAGGGCGGTCACTCATGTTCGAAACCAATACGTAGAAAGGCCGATTCGGAAGGACTTCCATAACGCCATTCACCAGCAACTGGAGGTTGCGACGCGTTGTGTGAAGGTGATTCTGTGTGTACACCAGTCCGTGCGTATCGAATTGAACCAGGACTGCGGTTTCGGACATAGGAGGGAGTAATATTGAACGAGCGACTCGAAGCTTCGTTGATACCGTATTACGGGGGATTCGAGCGGGGATGGTTACACCGTTGCGGGAACCATTTCGGGCATCTAAAAGAGCCACCGGCGGTGAGTTGTGGAACGATATTTTCCGTTCCTTGGGGTAGATCGCTTTGACATAGCAGTCTATAAATGTAGTACCCAGTATGCAGTCGACTGCTAGGTTGGATGAAACAAGGAACCGAATTCGGACCTTCAAGTTACCGAGGCGGATGTGGAGAGGAACGACACCGAGGAATGGTCATAGAGCGACTTGACGCATCCGATACCCTAGGAGTATCGAGCGGTAGTAACTTCGATTCCCCATCCGGGTGGTAGTACGCGGGTGTGAATCAGGTTCGGTGAGGCACCTGTATCCAGAACGCTGGTAACCATTCGTATCAATCGGGACTGTGATAGAGGGCTGTCAGGACCTTATAGTTCTGGCTTCGGAACAAGTACACCGGTTCGGAAGTGTCGAGGGTACAATTCAACACTTCATAATGTAGTCCATCTTCCGTAACGGCGGTCCGTTCGACGGCTGGGCCTTCATGGAGGCTATCACCTTTGACAGGGCGCGGCGCCTCTACGCGTCCTGCTGAGCGTTTCCCCTCTCTTCATGTTGATGGGCGTGATCCTCTTCCAAAGCAAGAACCGAACGACGACTGTTCCTGTTTCCAAGTGGAGGACTTCCGGGGATCGGAGCTGTATTGCTGGCGCGACTTCCCTGGCTACCAACATTACCGGGGCGACTTCCCTGGCCTCCAGTAAATGGCATCCGACGGCGGAAATATCCTTCATCAACACGATGGGAGTAGTTTTGCTCACGCTGCTGAAGCAAATTGGTCCGGATCTCGGCAGGCAGGCATTCGCAACATGGGCGAGTAGTTGACAAGCATAAGCGATATGCTGGGTTCCGGTTCGGGTCAAAAGACTGGCGTGGGGTATGGTAGGCCGAGTACGGTGCCGAAGGCGCCGTATCTTGGGAACTCATATGAGAAGGTGAAACAGAACCGGTAGTTGGTATCGACGGGAAGGATACGCTCGGCGAGGGCATCACTGCAAGTGCCTCTCCAGCCGGGTCTTCTACTGTCCCGGACTCCATACTACTTTCCGTTTCGGCAAGGAGGGCTCTGGTACGAGACTTACGTGCGTCACGAGCCTTCTCAGTCGTGGAGTAAACTTTCTTACCACCACGGTGAGTATCTCCTAAACCTTCCGCGAAGAGAACCAACTGCCGGAATCCGATCTTCGGGTGCGTGGCAGAGTGGTTGCGAACCGAAGCGCGTATGGCGGGCAGTAACCCTTCCACGAACAAAGCCTTAAGCCGAGAGTCGGTGAAAATGTTCCCGCAACGGAGATTCTTCTTCCATAGACGGTCTGCAAATTCACTTTCCGTTATACCGGAACTCTGCCGATAAGTGGTGATATCATGGTACGCTTCAGCAATTTTTTCGTCGGTAGCGTACGTTTCCAGGAGATGGTTTACGACCTCCGGATAGGATCGTAAGAGCTCATCATCCTCATCCGAATCCACGGCACCAGACTCGCCTGAGATGCGGTTCTTGACGAGTTCCAAAGCCGGGCCGGATGTGAAGAACTGAAAGAGCCAAACAGCGGCCCCCTCATGAATGCCATTCTGGTTGCACGCGGTTTTAAACGCGTTAAGAAACTTGAGAACCGTGATCGGATCATTCCCACTGAACTTCTCGGGAATCTGTAGCGCCATCCGTTTTGCGGACTTCGCGACTGTACGGGCAACTCGGGCATCATACTTTCCGGAACGCTTCATCAAGCGGTAGGTCTTGAAGCTCAAGACCTTGGCGAACTCCCGATTGTTCAGTTTGATTCGCCGGATACGGGAGATATCGGATTCATCTTCCGTATCGGAGGATTGACTTGTATCAGAGTCAGAGCGTTCCGACTCGGTGTCGGAATCAGAATGTCCATAACGAGAATAACGTGACCCCTGAGGTTTCCTGTTACGGTTCTTCCTTTTGTTACGCTTCTTTTTCTCCGACTTCGGCATGGCGTTCGACGTGCCTCTCGCGATCTTCCTATCACGGAGGAGGCCATCCGAATTCGGTACCAGAACTGGATCGAAGTTCGACGTGCCCAGCACAAGCTCTTTTCCGTGGAGGAGGCCATCCGAGTTCGGGTTCACCCGAGCCGGTAA
The DNA here is from genome assembly GCA_003194525.1 of Gracilariopsis chorda. Classification (NCBI taxonomy): domain Eukaryota; phylum Rhodophyta; class Florideophyceae; order Gracilariales; family Gracilariaceae; genus Gracilariopsis; species Gracilariopsis chorda. The sequence continues at coordinate 4,602 of NBIV01000377.1, forward strand.
GGGGTTCGACGTGCCCCAGATGATCTCTTTATCACCGAGGAGCCCTTCCATTCTCGGATTTCGAGCGGCTTTCGACGTGCCCGCCGTGAGCTGCCCCTCACGGGGGAGGCCGCCCGTATTGAATACTTCATCCCTAGAGGGTTCAGCGCGGATTTCCCTGTTGGGGTGACTCAGTTGCTGCAACACTTCCGTTGCGGAGATAGGTTGTGGGTGAGTTCCGGCAGGTAACAAGCGATGCCTGCGGAGTTGGTTCGCGACTTCCGTTTCCACGGTTTCGAAGACCGCCTCGGTTACAACCGAAGCATTCCGAAAACGGGTGGACACACTTTCCACAATGATGGGGAGGTGCGTTTCTATTCCGGACCGGACTCGCTGTTCGAGGACAGTATCGACCTGAACAGGCACTCGATTGGAGAGTTCCTCCGACAACCACCTCTCCAAGTGGGGAAGGTGGGAGGCAAAATCCGAGACGTTTCGTGCGTCTAGTAAGGCGGATATTGCCGATTCGGGGCCACGAGTCTGCACGGGGGGTGCAGGTCCAGGGTCTCCTCTTCCTCTTTCCGTGTTCGGTTGTGCCTCTCCGGTGCGGCGGAGCAAACGCTCCGGGTTATCAACTTGTGGTACAATCCCTTGGGGCTCACTGCGCGTGCTGTTGGATCGTGGAGGCGGCAACGACATTGCAGGGGGATTCGGTTCTGGGCGCGCACGACTGCGCGTCGACGAAACCGATTTCGGATGAGCGAGCTCGTCAAGCCTGGACGGTTTAGAAGTCATCAGGAGTGATGCGACGTTTTAGGGTACTCCTTCTTCCGATACGGTGAAGACAGATATGTTGTTCCCACGAAAGGACCGTTCTAGGTCGGGAGACCAGTTGTGAGGTAGTGCGCGCGAGCGCCCTACTCAGGTGAAATGTCCGGGAACGGTGACGGTGGGTATTGCGCAACGGGGTGTAAGGCCGTGCGGCTACCGAGTCGGAAAAGGCGGAACGGTGAAGGTGCGGAGTAGCGCAGGGCCCTCTGCTGTGAGGCCGAGTACGGAGACACGCGTAGCCGAAACAGGTACCACGCGCCTAAACAGAGAGCCGATGTAACGGTAGATATCCGATACGGCGCAGCCCGTACAGGACTTTGACGAGCTGCGTCTCCTACTACGACTTAGGATCCGTGCCAAGGAACTAAGACGAAGAACCTAGTAGGAAGCACCTTGAGTTTACTTGGTGAGGGCGTCGGCCGCGCTGGCGGAGAATAAATATCCAGCTGGGCCGCACCACACGTGTCTGGCTTACCGCTCGCGGGGCACTAGCTGCCACCGGCACAAACGTCTGCTACTACAACTACTACACTAGCCGAATAGCGGAAGGGCTCCTACAGCCAGAATACCACTCCAATAAACGGTTTTCACTTCCTTACACTTCTCTCCCGATTATTGCGTACTTCGTATCACCGTCACTCATCAGCCATTCCATGCCGCGCATCATCATTTTTGTGCCATGACGTATGCGTAGCATGACGTTGGACGTCACTTTGCGGCTGCAATATAGAGGCGCTGCCTCCAGACTGTCGTTGCTGTACTCGAGCGTCTCGTCAAGTTCGATGACTTGGAGGCTCGCGTCCGCCTATAGCATAAGGGTGAGGAAGCTTGGTGGAATCACATTGATATCGGATCCTTGATCAGCAAGAACAATGCCTTCCACCGCACCAGTACAGAACGTAGCAGAGAAAAGAGAAGAATTCTTTTCGATTTCTGCTCCATCGACGGTCCCAATGTTGCCTTTGTACTTGTCCCCTTTGCGCTTCTTTTCGGCCCCCTTGCGGGCCCTTTTCGCCTCGTGGTACTCGGCGACAAGTTTCTTCTTATCCTCGTCTGACGTGATCGGGCACTCGTTCATGTAATGGTGCCCGTCACAGACTGGATTCAGACAGCTTGGTCTGTCTCTTTTCGGCTTCTCTTTTCCAGCATTGCTTTTTCCATTTGAGCCTGAACCACTCGCGCCGTTCTTTTTACGCCGATCCTTGTTAGCACGGTCAGGCTTGGGGCCCTCCTTGTGCTCCAAGTCATCGTCAGAATCAGAGAAGTTGCTGCGAGCCTTGAAGCCCTTCGCTGTTTCGTGACGGTCGATCTGCTTCGCCTCCTTCACGAGCTCGCGCATGACGGCCTTGTAGTTCTTCTTGAAGCCCTCCTCCTTACGGAGTTTGATGGTCAAAAGCATACGTTTTCTGAGCTGCTCGAGTGTCACACGTTCAATAACATGCTCGACAGCAAGCTGTGGCTGTTTCTCGATAAACTCGGAATAACCCAGGTTCTCAAGTGTAGTGCTGTACTTCAGTCCCAGCCGCAGGACTTGCATCTCCAGGCTGTTGCTTTTCGTAATCTTGTCCATCCTGACATACTTCAAGTCTCTCTCAATCTGGGCTAAGTCGTACTCTTCAGGATTCACCCGAGCTCGTTCCTCCACGCACTGGCGCAGATGCTGCTCTGTGATGTCCTCAACGCTCTCTACTGGGACCCAACAAGCTGTCACAAACATTTCCAGGACTGGCTTAGTAATATAGTTCCGGTAGGTCGTCAACGGAACCTGAATGCCTGATTCTGCATTTTTCTCGGCTATCTGCCTCTCATACACTTCCCGTTTCTGCTTAAAAAGGACAAAGTCCTCTGTGCTGATATCCTTCAAACGCGGGGCTTCGACCGACTCAATGATTGTTTGACGCACTGTATCAGTCCCTGACCTGCGACATTCTCCGAGTTCGACATCTTCGGCTCCGAACGAATAACTTCCCTAGAGCACTTTCGCGAAGTAATTACCGTAACGACTCAAGGGGATAGCTCCCTCTTCGTCAACCACTGATCGTCCTCGAGCTCCCTTCGACCCACAGAAAACACGTCGGCTCTGTCACCCTGATATTCGTTGCCACTAGAGAGCGATGCCTTTATAGCCCGAGCCCAAAGGCCCGGTTGTTTTTCACTAGTGACGTCAAGCCGAATCGGTGTCGCCCGATTACAGCTCTGTCGAACGCACCCGAAGGGTTCCGTGCTAGTTCACAATTAAAGGTAGATATGTAGCGTCTGTGTCAAGGTTGTTTGGCGGATGCCCAAGCCTTGACCAAATGGCCTGCATCCCACAGATAGTTTGGACACAACAAAAGTCTAAAATGCAACCAGTGGTTACAGTCCTGAATACATAAAGTTCCCGAACCAGCGCGAAGACAAGCCCTTATACGCCATTCAGTCACAAGACGTTTGCGATTTCCAATGGCTTCCAATGTCCCCTCCACTGATATGGTTCCGTTTTCTTTGTCCGTTCCACCTGCGCCTAATTCAACAAAGCCCTCCATCACAGCTCCTACCGTACCCACTCCGAGACACGACATTCCCGCGGCAAAGAACAGTCCTGATAAAAGCCATTAAAGGAGGTAAAGATCGTGCGGGTGCACCTTACTACAACGCAAACGATGTTACCAGTCTTCTTGATATTATAGAACGCATTACACCGATTGGAGCTAACATGTGAGCTGTCGCCGCAAACGAGTTTTCTTCATCGAGCGAAACTCATTGCCGTACGTAAACTGATCAAGACTCTCTTAAGATCAAATTTGACAATCTTTGTAATTCAAAAAATTCCAAAGGTGACCCTTCATGCCCTGCTGAGGTTTGACGTGCAAAGTATATTGAACGAAACATTCAAGCCAACATTGCTGCAGAACTTCTTGAAAATGATAACAATGCAGGTAATGGGTCAATTTTTAACCTGGATGAGGAGGGAAATGAAACAGAAGATGGAATTGTTGGGGCAAGGAAGAAACTTCGCGCTATAGGAAAGCCTGTAGTACACTGCAAAACGCATAAAACGGAAGATGTTCTAGTGAAAAGTGTGAAATCGATGACCTAGTTCATGGTTGTTATTGTCACTTCCTTTGCGGCACTGGGTTCTGCTTTTAACGATCAGGAGGAGATGTTTATCACTAATTTGGTCATGAAAGAAGTCGAATCTTTAAAAAAAGGCGTAGCAAGTCCATGAGTGACACGAAGCAAATGATTACTGGCATAAATGTGACCATGCAGATACTTGGTGGAAAACTGTCTACTGCACCGGAATCGAAAAATGGAAAGTAACAAAACCAGCCACAGAGCTCAGAAAGTTACTGAGCTTCCGCCTGCGTGGCACTTGCCCTGAGAGCCAGGTGCGTGAATGCAAGCACTAGCAAGCTTTGACGCATTTGGCTCCTCGTGCTGCGGCTGCGCTTTATTGCGATTCTTTATTGCCGTAGGTAATAGCGATTTGATTAAATCCCATTGTTCTCGTGCGATAGTTTAATAAAGGAACTGCAAGATCTATCATAATTGAATTTCTCTCCGTTTCCGCCGTTAGTGTCGCTTTTAGTTGACTAAACGGGCCTTTAACAGCCCGTATACCCCACTCCGCACATTGTCGCTCGCTGGGCATGATGTGCTGGAGGATAATGTCGACTGCGGCTCCTTCTTGTGATTCGGGGATATCGGAAGTTTTGTTGATCTTTCGTGGGCAAATAATCTTCCCGTTTTTTACAGCTCTTATTGTAGACAAATGCTGAATCTTCACGAGTCACGTGGCCAGGTGGAGTCATTTCAATGCCAAGTTTTGTATAATAGAATCTGGACAGCGCAGCGAGCTTTGTGTCATTGCCAGCTTCCAGGAAAGCCTAGAGCTTCATGAATAATCTCACCAAAACCTCAAAGACGAACAAGATTTTAACCTCTTCATGGTGCGTGTATCCCTCGTAGTACGAATTTTGCATATTAGAGTCTGCATGGTGTTGGATCTTGAACCTACCACCACCAGTTATTCCAAACACACCCTTCAAAAGACGTTAAAACTTTCTGTTGTTCTCCAGTAATGCAGCAGAGTTTTTTTTGTTCTTTAACGGACGGCCATTTAACCTTAAACAAAACAGCCTACTCTCTTTTCGATGCCTTCAGGACCATGTGCAGTGCATATTCGAGCCATGCGCTTAGTGTAGAAGGCACAATGCCAAAAAAGGGCACAGTTGGTAAGCCTTACATTGTGTGTTTAGAAAACACAATGTTAGCCCGAGCACACCAACTGAATTCAGTAACAGTTTGCCTTCTTTCCGTGAGGTTAGGGACCGAAATGGGCTGCTTTTGGTGTTTTCTCCTCGTGCATCGTCAAAAAGAGGAAGCATGCTGTGCACCACGATTGATTTCGTGTAATTTCTGATCACTATAAAGTCGTTATTCGTGCCGTGTAGTGGAATGCGTTGCCATGAAATGTGTTCCGTGGAGGAAATTGGGTGGAGTAGTGCACCGCGTTTGGGCTGCGCGCTGTGGTTGGCTCTGCGTTGCTTCTGCTGAGGCTTGCAAACAGCTAGCCAGACGCTGAGCGTTGTTGAGTAAGCGGCAACGCAGGCCATGACGGCAGCTTTCTGTCGCCTTGAATGCATCTGAGCAATATGAACATCTGGTAGACGGTTTGGTAGGGTGAAAAGACCCTCAGAAGGTCCTTTCTTCTTTTCAAATCACGCAACGCAATATCCAAAAACTCTCAACTACCACTCAGATCTACCGGTGGCATGCAAACCGCTTACCATTTCTTGTGGAAGTGGCTCCCAGCACGAAGCAAGGGGGATGTGGATCTCAGCAAAATGTTCGTTGCGTCCACAAATCAGGTGGTCAATGACCACAATGCGGCAGCGCTGAACCTGTTTCCTGGTGAATGTTTCACTCTTCCGTCTGCTACAATGGTACAACCTGACGGTGGACAGAACTCAAAGCCCTACGTCACCAATACTTTTGTTCCTCAGTTTGCATATCAGTATGCACCTACTATATTACCACCTTATAACTTCGATTTCAAGATTTGTGTGCAAGCTATTGTCATTCGGAACGTGCTGCATCCCGCTGTGGTAAACGAAACGCTGTTCTTCGTCGTGCATGTCGGTCAGTTTACGATGCAGGTGGCTCGATTCGACGAGAACGGACAGGTGCTGAAATGACAGCTCCTGCATCGCATCGACCTCGAGTTTTCTTCCGCATACATTCGAATGATTCGAACGCAGTTCCCCATTCGTCTCGCGTTTGCAGCTAGAGTTCACAAAGAACAGGGAAACACGTTGGAAGGCTTAGTTGTGGATGTGCGATCCAACTTGTTCTGCACCGGTCAATTGTCTGTCACATTGTCGCACATTCGAAGGGAAAACCATGTGCTGCTTCTGCATGACCTGGAGCTTACATCCACAAATGCGCACACAATTCATCCCATGCCTGTTCCAATCACCACCCCAGTGCTGCCTGAAGCCATTCAGTTCTGCATCCCTCCACAACCGCAATCATATCTCTTGCATTCTTCTTTCATTGAATTAAACTACTTGCTTTTCTACTTTCGCTTTCTCCACGCTTTTTTTTCTTAGCACTGCTGTTTATCACTCCTTCACCCCGGCGTGCAGCGCCGCCCACGGCCGAAGGCCGCTTCTTCTTGTCTCAACACCACTTCGTACTATAATGATTTACACATGTATGAGGGGGGTGTTGTTGATTGACGGGAGTCGTTGCGCCAAAAAATCCCCTTGCACGCCGCCTTCAGTGCATGCAATATTCACGCCTCCCCGCCAATCAAAAAAGTCAGCAGCAGCAGCAGCAAAGCTCAGGGCTCATTGGCTGCTGCTGCATGTTCACTGCCGCTGCTGCTAAGTGGCTGGCACTGCAGCAGTGCCACCCACACTGCTGCACAGTGGCTGGAACAGCAGTTATTTTGGCAGTGCCAGCCAATTACAATCTACTGTACTCGACATACACTCTGCAGTGCCAGCCAATCACCAATGCGCAGGCGTTCCAGTGCAACTCTATTCCAAATTCACTCTCAGCGCCGCAGCCCTCATTGGTTAGCAGGCCGTGTGCGAGCGATAATGAGCAGAAACGGCCTGCAGATCCCCAAAATTACTCCAACTCAGCGGCGCGCAGCGCTTCCCGTGGCTGAAGGCCGCTTCTACTTGGCTCTCCATTATAATGATTTTTTCATGTATGAGGGGGGTGTTCTTGATTGAATGGAGGCGGTGCGCCAATAAACCGCCCTGCATGCCCCTCTAAGCGCATGCAAAACGCCATTTGGCGCAACGCCTCCCTACCATTTAAAACATTCAGTAGCAGCAACAAAGCTTCCTGCTTACTGGCTGGCACTCCCATAATGACTGCAGTGCCACCCAGTTACACAAAGCAACGTGTCGCGCTTTCTCATCATTGGCTGGCACTGCAGTCAATTTAGGTACCTAAACACAAACCCTAAGGCTCCACATACTCTAGGTGCCACGGCACCCCGTGGTTCTACGAACGCTATAGCGAGTGCAAGCGAGCAAAGTGCTCGGAGAGCCTCCGAACACTACTAAATACACAAAGCTACAAAACCGACTTGGCGCGCAGCGCCGCCCACGGCCGAAGGCCGTTTCCACTTGTCTCTCCATTATAACCATTTACAAGAGTATGAGCACCTACATCTTTATTGAACGGAGGCGTTGCGCCAATAAACATGCCCGCACGCCCTCTTCAGCGCATGCATAACCCTCTTTTAGTGCAACGCCTCCCTCCCATTCAAAAAATTCACCACCAGCAGCAGCACCAGCAGCATCAGCAGCAGCAGCAGCAAAGCTCAAACCTTATTGGCTGCTGCCCCATGTTGACTTCCGCTGCTGCTCAGTGGCTGGCACTACAGTATCAGTGGCTAACATGGCTGGCACTACAGTAAATGACTGAAGTTCCAACCCATAATATTCCACTTTACTCTCTATGCACAACTGCAGTGCGCGCCAATCACAATCGCATGGGCGCTCAATTGCTACTCTATTCTATATTCACTCTCGGCGCCGCGGCCCTCATGGGTCTGCAGGTCGTTTTGCGAGCGTTAGCGAGCATAAGCAGCCTGCAGATCCCCCAAAGTCACCCCTACTCAGCAGCGCGCAGCGCCTCCAACGGCGGATGGCCGTTTCTACTTTTCTCTCCATTACACCCATTTAAAAGCGTATGAGCACCTACATCTTGATTGAACGGAGGCGTTGCGCCAATAAACATGCCCGCATGCCCTCTTCAGCGCATGCATAAACCTCTTTTGGCGCAACGCCTCCCTCCTATTCAAAAAAGTCACCACCAGCAGCCGCAGCAGCATCAGCAGCAGCTGCAGCAAAGCTCAAACCTTATTGGCTGCTGCTGCATCTTGACTGCCGCTGCTGCTCAGTGGCTGGCACTACAGTATCTGTGGCTGGCATGGCTGGCACTACAGTAAATGACTGAACTGCCAGCCAATAATATTCCACTGTACTCTCTATGCACAACTGCAGTGCGCGCCATTCACAATCGCATGGGCGCTCAATTGCTACTCTATTCTATATTCACTCTCGGCGCCGCGGCCCTCATGGGTCTGCAGGTCGTTTTGCGAGCGTTAGCGAGCATAAGCGGCCTGCAGATCCCCCAAAGTCACCCCTACTCAGCGGCGCGCAGCGCCGCCCGCGGCCGAAGTCCGCTTCTACTTTTCTCTCCCTTATAACCATTTACAAACGTATGAGCACCTATATCTTTATTGAAGGCAGGCGTTGCGCCAATAAACATGCCCGCACGCCCTCTTCAGCGCATGCATAAAACACTTTTGGCGCAACGCCTTCCTGCCATTCAAAAAATTCACCAGCAGCAGCAGCAAAGCTCAAACCTTATTGGCTGCTGTTGCATCTTGACTGCCGCTGCTGCTCAGTGGCTGGCACTACAGTATCAGTGGCTGGCACTACAGTAAATGACTGGAGTGCCAGCCACTCAGAAGTACCTGGCTTGCACGACACGTGGCTTCCTTTTTGCACTGCGCCAGTGCAGCACAATGCACAGAGCATATATACTGCACTGGCACAGTGCAAAAATCATCTCGCTTGCTGACCCTAACCACTTTTTTTTCACCTCCCATTTCAGGCTGCCCAATAGTGCAGTGTCGTAACCTTTTGCTACTTTGGGCACTGTTTGCTGGCCTGCGACCTAGGCAAGGCCGAGCTCGTGTGCAGGTCGCCACAAGAGTAAACCACTAAGTACCACGGATCTGGGAAAGGTCAGGTGCTGCTCTGTGGTATACTGGTCGTTTGACTGCGATCAGGAAGTCTGTGGGTTTCCTGGACTTAATACCAGCTTGCTGTTCAGGGTCCGGGGCGGCGGCCGTGTCGTACCTCTTTGGGCCAGAAAGCACACTTCGGTGTGTGAGTAAAGGCAGACCAATCCTTACAACCGGACGCGGGTTAAACATCAAACGGCTTGAAAACCGGCTGGGCACACTCCGCCCGTCATAATCCAACAGGAGTGTGTCGAGAGTCCTTGTGCTGCGCACGACTGCATCGGGTAAGTATAAGCCTTGCAGCAATTTTTTTTAATTGCTGCATGCGACTAGGCCCTGTGGGTGCAAAGAAACAAACTGCAACCATTTTTTCACACTCAACTTTTTGTTATATTGGAAATTATTCTGGAACTCTGTCAAACTTTTTACCGGTTTAAAAATTTTGAATTGTTTTTTTTTTGGTAAATTGAAATGACGCAAGGAGGTCAACTTCCAAACTTTGGTGTGGCCAGACCGAACTCTGGAGGTGCTCGGAGGAATTCTGGAGGTGCCAGAGCCAATTCTGGAGGTGCACGAGCCAATTGTGGAGGTGCAAGAGCCCATTTTGGAGGTGCAAGAGCCAATACTGGGGGTGCTCGAGCCAATGCCAGAGGTTCCAGAGATAATTCTGGAGGTGCCAGGGCCAATTCCGGAGGCGCCAGACAGAATGCTGGAGGTGCTCGAACAAACGCTAGAGGCGCCAGAACCAGTTCTGGAGGGGCCAGAGCCAATTCCGGTGGTGCCAGAGCCAATTCGGGAGGGGCCAGAGTGAACTCGGGCGGCGCAAGGCCAGGAGCTGGACGACCTCGACGAGTACCAGTTCCTCCCGCTCCAGATGACATGCCGGTAAATGAGGGCGGAGTGCACGGGCAAGGACCCATTGTTCCAGCCGTGGAAGAGGACGAAATTACTCCTGCACGTACTTCGCTTGCAGCTGCAGATAGTACAAGCGGAGCTGGAGCCAGTGGGTCCGTTTCCATAGGTTTACCAACTTCGTGCCCAATTCTTGGGTTTCTGAAGTTTGTGACAGGATTTCCAAGTCACATTCCACCGCCTCCGATGCCTCCCCCTCTCCCACCGATTCCTGCAGAACAGGTGCCCGTTGCTATGGAAGTGGAAGAAGTTGAGATCATCACTGCTCCCTAACAGCCACCGCTGTCACCACCGCCGCCACAGCAGCCTGCTCTGCCATGAGCTCAACAAGAGGAAGAACACATGCCAGTCCAGATGGAAGTGGAATAGGATGAGATGACCCCGGCTCCCTCACACCCGCCGCCACAGCCTGCGCTGCCACAAGCTGAACAGGAAGAACAACAGATGCCCATTCCGATGGAGGTGGAAGAGGGTGAGATCACACTGGCTCACTCACACCAGCCGCAGCATCAGCCACAGCAACAGCTTGATATGACGATCATGCTGTGTGATGGACGTCCGGATCGAGGACTGTATCGCGTGTACTATGCGTGGGATACCGCGCCTGATGAAGCTTGGATTGATCCATCCATCCGTGTAAGCGTTCCAAAGTTAGAGACGCTTTCCAATGCGGGTCAAAGGCGATGCGGAAGATGCGGCGAGCACGCACACACGCTCTCCTTCTGCCCGTACGCGGACTGGACATTGAGAATTCATAGCTGCAAGTACTGCAGATGCGTTTTGCTTGGCAAAGTGACCAATGGAGTGTGCTGTGGAATGAAAAGAATGTCAGGGTGGGGCATCACGTTCCGCAGAAGGCATAGTAGTGAGTTGGTTTGCAGTCTTTATAGCCTGAGAGCCTTTCACAGCCATTTCCTCAATTTGAATACGTTCTTCGCGAAGACGCAAGCGTTCATGGACGTTCTGTATGTGACGAGAGGCGGTCCCTCCTTTCCCAGACTTGAGGGCAACGCAGCTTTCCCTCTGCCCACGCAGAACCAGAACAACACGCGCTACAGCTTTCTGTGGGGTACTGGTCCGCCTTTCTTGGATCTCTCTCACTATGCGCGTGCCAATTTGCGTGCGTTCATTCAAGACATCAACGTACGAGACATCTTGCCCAAGTTGTACGATGTGATCCAGCCCAAGACAGACGTGGTGTGTGAGCGGTACGGATCCATGCTTAGCACGCAACAGCAACAACAACAACAAAATGCGGAGACTGCCGTGGATATCAGCGTACAAGCAGCAGAACAAGGAGTAGTCGTACGTGGATACGAAGGAACCCGAAGTGCTACAGTCAGTGCTCTTCATGCAGGGGCTGGCCCTCTCCCTGAAGATGTTCCGGGTGGGGGTCCAACCATGATGAGAACACTCGTGGTTGATCCGACTGGCCTGTACCGAGTGAAGTCTCAGGTACCGCGCTTGGTAGAAGGAACCGTAACCGAAGAGCACGCTGCAGTGACGAGTGCTGCTGCTGCTGGAGCAGGGGCGACTGCGAATGCCGCAAACAATGCGCAAGTGTGGTACCGACTTCTGAAACCGGCATCCAATCTTGCAGAGAGGGGCACTTTCCCTCTTCCCTACCCGTACGGGGATCAGCATGAACCGTTTGACATCGGCCTGTTCCTGGATGCCAAGAACTCCACACAGCAAAACTCAGGTCTCAGCGTCGACGAGCGGAAGCTACGAAAGCTCACCTGGGCTCAGAACGCGAAGCAACGCCTGTACTCAGACAACACCCTCCTAAACAGTGGACCGTTGATGCAGATGTGGATGCTCCGCACTCACACAAACATTGAGGACATGCGACTACGCTTCCTGGAGAGAGAAAAACAGGCACGTATAGTACAAGAGCAAGAGATCCAGCAAGCACAACAGCAAACAGCTCATGTGTCACAATCACAGTTCGCACGAATGGGACGCATATTTCTGCCCGATGACTCGGTCAACTCAGCAGCGTACTTGAAAAACCAGCGCATGGATGTACAGGCGATCGTAGCGCAGAGAGGACCGCCTTCTCTTTTCATTACAATAACCATGAACATCTGGAGAGAGGACATCCAGCGCCTTGGTATGGATACCAGCAATCGGAGCGCATTTACGGCACAGAGTAACCACCCTCGAACGTTTGACAGACCTGATCTGATTGCAAGGGTCTAAAACCAGTACGCAAACGACTTTATGAAGGACTTGGAGAAGAACTCGGAGCACATCTTCGGATTGAAGTGCCTGGGGCTTGCATCAAAGCTCGAGTTTCAAGAGCGCAATGTTCCTCATCACCACATGCTCTTGTGGCTCGAAATAGGCGTGATTGAAGACTTTGATGTGATCGACGATCTGATTCGTGCAGAACTTCCCCTTCCAGACGAAGACAACGCGTTGTGTGCCCTCATTCGTTCCATGCACAGGCACCGCCACTCCCCCTATTGCCGTAATCGCGCTGGGCGCTGCAGGTTTGGATACGACAGCAACATGATTGTACCGGAGACGTACATTGAAGAAGGCACGAATCGCGTGATCTACCGCGGAAGAAGGCAACCGGACCTCAAGATAGTGCCGTACAACCCAAATCTGAGCAAGAAGTACCGCTCTCATATCAACGTAGAACGCACGCAAGGAGGGGGCGCGGTGGCTTATCTGATGAAGTACGCGTTCAAGCAGCCCAAAGTTCAGGAGGTGGTGCTCAGTGTGAGTGGTGCTAATGAGACAGGCACACACAACGAGCAGCAACAAGAGCCGCAGGTGTAGAAAGACATTCATGCATACATGCGAGCGCGTGTGGGGGCAGCCATCAACGCAGCTTGGAGGATTTTAGAGTTTCGACATGTTCACATCGTACCAAAAGTAGAGTGACTGGCCATTCAATTGGAAGGAGAGCGAACGTTCCTGTTCAGAGGTCCAAATCATATCCATTCCGCATTGCCACCGTCTACGTTGGAGAGATACTTTGCAAGGCCCGAAGCATATGCAAACCTCGACTACCTTTCGTACTTTGAAAAAGTTCGATTGTATCGCACGCTTCCAGCCCGAGTGCTTAACCAATACGACGGAGACAGCACTTCGGTGCCCACGAACGACTGCGATCCGCCTATGTACGTGGTAGAGCGCACGGAAGACGAGCAGTGTGTCGCAAGGATCAGAGGTGTTTCACCCTCGGACATTGAGCTATTTGCTCTGCGCTTGCTGATCATGAATCACTGCTTGGGCTCTTATGAAGACGCAAGAACTTTCAATGAACAGCAGCATGACCCTTATCGGGAAACCGCAATTGCAATCGGACTGCTCGCGGACGGATCCGAGTTTGGTATTGCATTTAAAGAAGCAGTGCAGATCTACAGCACGCCCTCCGAGCTACGACGTCTGATTGTCACACTATACCAACAAGGCGCAGACCCAGAAAAAATGACCGTCGAAAACTAGAGGCGCTTTGTAGCGACATACATACAGGAGATGAGCAGCAACGAAAGCAAGAAATGTATCGACGTGTGTTGGAGATCTCAAACCGGGACGGAGGACGACTGCTTCGCGATCACATCTTCTACTCCCAACACCTACAGAAGGATCATGCAGCATTGAATGAGGCGAATCGAGCTACAACAACTCGAGACGCGCGAGTGTTGCGAAGTTCTTCAGCTTTGCAGTCAAGGTACGCCACCTTAAAACCTCGCCAAAGGCAAGTCATTAAAACCGTCATTGCCGCATTGCAACAACGACAGGCGCTGCAGGAGCGAACAAGCACTCCTGGAAACGTGTCATTTGTGCAAGGATCCGCAGGAACCGGAAAGACATACGTGCTCAACCTCCTTCGTGATATCGCAGAGTCAGAAGGAATGCTCGCCGAAATGACTGCTACAACAGGCATTGCAGCTTCGTTATACGAAGGTCGCCGCACTTTACATAGCCTGCTCGGAATGGATGTAGCTGATAGGGACAGCACAAGCAGCACTACAGCCAATTTGTCAAAGTACGGTCCCTGATCTCAACGTGCAGAACGTCTACGGGAAATACAACTGCTCGTCTTGGATGAGGCGTCCATGCTCTCAAGAAAGCTTTTCGAACTCATGGATGCATTGCTCAAAGATCTTCACTGCTGTGGAGTGGAAAACCCGCCTCCGTTTGGGGGCTTGACCATCGTTCTATCTGGCGACTACTCCCAGCTGCTTCCAGTGGTGCCGCAGGTGTACATGGAGGCCGAGCAAAGTGGAAATGTGAGACGAGTATACACAAACATTCTCAACGAACTGCTGTGGAAGAGTGATCTGTGGACGTTGTGCTCGGTTCAAGTGCTGTATCTCACCGAACAAGTACGCCAAGCCGATGATCCCGCATTTGCGTCACTGTTACGTTCCATTGCAAGCAACGCAATATCCAAAAACGCTCCAATACCACTCAGATCTACCCGTGGCGTGCAAACAACTTATCAATTCCTGTGGACGTGGCTCACAACACGACGCAAAGGGGATGTGGATCTCAGCAAAATGGTCATTGCGTCCAAAAATGAGTTCGTCGATGAACACAATGCAGCAGCGCTGGATCTGTTTCCTGGTGAAGGCTTCACTCTTCCGTCAGCTACGACGGTACAACCTGACCGTATACAGAATTCAGAGCCCGACCTCACGAATACCTTTGTTCCCGAGTTTGCATATCAGTATGCACGCACTGTAGTACCACCTCATAACTTGGATTTCACGATTGGTGTGCCAGTTATGGTCATTCGGAACATGCTGCATCCCGCTGTAGTCAATGGGAAGCTGTTCGTAGTCGTGCATGTCGATCAGTTTACGATGCAGGTTGCTCGATTCGACGAGAACGGACAGGTACTGGAACAACAGCTCCTGCATCGTATCGACTTCGAGTTTTCTTTCGCAGACATTCGCATGATTCGAAGGCAGTGCCCCATTCGTCTCGCGTTTGCAGATACCGTTCACAAAGGACAGGGAAAGATATTGGATGGCTTGGTTCTGGATGTGCGATCTGACTTCTTCTGCACCGGTTAGTTTTATGCATTGTCGCGCGTTCGAAGTAACAACCATGTGCTACTCCTGCATGACCCGCAGCTTACACCTGCGAATGCGCACACAATTCATCCCATGTCTGTGGCCATCATCAACCCAGTTTTGCCTGAAGCCATTCAGTCCTGCATCCCTCCACAACCGTAATCCTATCTCTTGCGTTCTTCATTCAATGAATTAAACTACTTGCTTTTCTGCTTTTGCTTTCTCAACCCATTTTTTCTTCTCACCGCTTATTATAACTCCTCCACCGCAGCGTGAAGCGCCGCCCGCGGCCGAAGGCCGCTTCTACTTTTCTCTCCATTATAACCATTTACAAGCGTATGAGGACCTACATCTTGATTGAACGGAGGCGTTGCGCCAATAGACACGCCCGCACGCCCTCTTCAGCGCATGCATAAACCTCTTTTGGCGCAAAGCCTCCCTGCCATTCAAAACATTCACCAGCAGCAGCAGCAGCAACAGCAGCAGCAGCAGCAGCAGCAGCAGCAACAGCAGCAGCAGCAGCAGCAGCAGCAGCAAAGCTCAGAGCTCATTTGCTGCTGCTGCATCTTGACTGCCGCTGCTGCTCAGTGGCTTGCACTACAGTATCAGTGGCTGGCACTGCAGTCATTTTTACAGTGCCGGCCAATTACATTCCACTGTACTCTCCACGCACTACTGCAGTGACCACCAATCACAATCGCATGGGCGCTCAATTATTACTCTATTCTACTATATTCATTCTCGGCGCTGCAGCCCTCCTGGGTCTGCAGGTCGTTTGCGAGCGTTAGCGAGCATAAGTGGCCTGCAGATACCCCAAAGTCACCCCCTATTCAGCGGTGCGCAGCGCCGCCCGCGGCCAAAGGCCGCTTCTACTCGTCTCAACACCTCCCCGTACTATAATGATTTACACATGTATGATCGGGATGTTGTTGATTGAAGGGAGGCGTTGCGCCAAAAAATCCCCTTGCACGCCCCCTTCAGCGCATGCAATTTTCACGCCTCCTTGCCAGGGAACAAATGCAGCAGCAGCAGCAACAGCAGCAGCAAATCTCAAAGCTTATTGGCTGCTCCTGCATGTTGACTGCCGCTGCTGCTCAATGGCTGGCAATACGACATTGCTACCCATCCCACTGCACAGTGGATGGCACTGCAGTCATTTTGGCAGGGCCGGCCAATTACAATGCACTGTACTCTCCATGTACAACTGGAGTGCCTGCCGATCACTATCGCGCGGGCTCCCAATTGCTTCTCTATTCTCTATTCACTCTCGGCGCTGCGGCTCTCATGCGTTTGCAGGTCTTTTGCGACTGTTAGCAAGCATAAGCGGCCTGCAGATTCCCCAAAGTCACCCCTATTCAGCGACGCGTAGCGCCGCCCACGGCTGAGGGCCGCTTCTACTTGTCTCTTCATTATAACCATTTACAAGCGTATGAGCACATACATATTGATTGAACGGAGGCATTGCACCAATAAACATGGCCGCACGCCCTCTTCAGCGCATGCATAAACCTCTTTTGGCGCAACGCCTCCCTGCCATTCAAAACATTGACCAACAGCAGCAGCAGCAAAGCTCAGAGCTCATTGGCTGCTGATGCATGTTGACTGCCACTGCTGCTCAGTGGCTGGCACTACAACACTGCTACCCATCCCACTGCGCATTCGTTGGCACTGCAGTCATTTTTGTAGTGCCGGTCAATTACATTCCACTGTACTCTCTATGCACAACTGCAGTGCCCGCCAATCACAATCGCGTTGGCGCTCCATTGCTATTTTATTCTATGTTCACTCTCGACGCCGTAGCATTCATGGGTCTGCAGGTCAGTTCCGAGTATTAGCGAGCACAAGCGGCCTGCATATCCCCAAAAGACACCCCTATTCAGCGGCGCGCAGCGCCGCCCACATCCGTAAGCCCTCTCTACTTTTCTCAACACCACCTCGTACTATAATGATTTACACATGTATCAGGGGGGTGTTGTTGATTGACGGGAGGCGTTGCGCCAAAAAATCTAATTGCACGCCCCCTCCAGCACATGTAATTTTCACGCCTCCCCGCCAATTAAAAACTTCAGCAGCAGCAGCAGCAGCAAAGTTCAGAGCTCACTGGCTGCTGCTGCATGTTGACTGCCGCAGCTGCTGGGTGGGTGGTACTGCAGCAGTGTCAGCCACACCGCTGCACAGTAGCTGGAACTGCAGGTATTTTGGCAGTGCCAGCCAATTACACTCTACTGTACTCTATATACACAACTGCAGTGCCAGCCAATCACCAACGCGCAAGCACTCAACTGCAACTCTATTCCATATTCACCCTCAGCGCCGCAGCCCTAATTGGTTTGCAGGCCGTTTGCGAGTGATAGCGAGAGAAAAAGGCCTGCAGATCCCCCAACGTCACCACTTTTCAGCGCCACGCAGCGCCGCTCGCAGCCGAAGGCCGCTTTTTCCTGTCTCTCCACTATAATGATTTACACGTCTTTCGAGCGTGTTGTTGATTGATGGGAGGCGTTTCCAAAACAAATCCCTTTGCAAACACCCTTCAGTGCAGCTAAAAAAGGCGTTTCGTGCAACACCTCCCTTCCAATCAAATACTTTAGCAGCAGCAGCACCACCACCAGCAGTTCCAGCAGCAACAGCAGCACCAGCAGCACCAGCAAAGCTCAAGGCTTATTGGCTGCTGCTGTATGTTGACTGCCACTGATGCTCAGTGGCTGGCACTACAACATTGCTACCCATCCCACTGCACAATGGTTGGCACTGCAGTCATTTTGGCAGTGCCGGCCAATTAAAATCCACTGTACTGCCCATGCACTACTGCAGTGCCTGCCAATCACAATCGCGCGGGCTCTCAATTGCTACTCTATTCTATATTCACTCTCGGCGCCGCCACCCTCATGCGTCTGCTGGTCGTCTGCGAGCGTTAGCGAGCAAGAGCAGCCTGCATATACCCCAAAGTCACCCCTATTCAGCGGCGTGCAGCGTCGTCCGCGGCCGAACGCCGCTTCTACTTGTCTCAACACTCCCATTCTTAATTATTTGCTCATGTATGAGAGGGGTGTTGTTGACTGACGGGAGGCGTGGCGCCACAAATTCGCTTTGCACGCCCCCGTTTGCGCATGCAAAACGCCCATTTGGCGCAAAGCCTCTCTACCATTTAAAAAAATTTAGCAGCAGCAGCAGCAGCAAAGCGTGCAGTTCATTAGCTGCTGCTGCTGCATGTTGACTGTGCAATGGCTGCTGAATGGCTTGCAATACAATCAAATTATAGTGTCAGCCACTCAGCAGCACAACCCTGGCTGTACATTCCAACACGTGGCAAGTTGCACTGCGTCGGTGTTCTCGGAATGCTAGATAGAGGTGCTACATCGCAACACTCTTAAGCAAAAGCTCAAAAATACTACGAAAATGATAGATTCTGCTAGTTTCTGGCGCTTGCCAAGTTAAAATTTTTTTTTTGGGAATTCACACTTCCATATCTTACAGAACCTTGCCTCACCTGCACTGTGCATCGCTAGTTTCAAGTTTGGAGCAAGTTCATTCTCCATTCAAAGCTAGATACAGATCTCAAAATGGCGCTGGCCACGCAGCGGCCAGCGCCATTTTGGAGCACGCAACCCAAACTAACATGTTTATTTCCATCTTTTGAATTTCAAACTTCCTACTGCCCTAGTTTGACGTCCAACTCATCCTGAGGAACTCATCTGGGCAGCTCTCTCCCTTCTCATACACCCGACGCACCGCGCACCAGATTCAAGTACCACCCATTCAATTATCCTTCTCCCCTTCCAAAATTCTCTCCGTAGTCCTAACAGTCTCAAGTACACTCCTAAACATCACCATTTTTCCTCTCCCTCTCCCCTCATTCCATGCCTCCTGTTCAACCGACTCCAACCCTCCCATCCTTCTTCGTCCTTCTCCTTCAACCTCTTCCTCACAACACCTGGACCTCCAGGAGTAACCGGAGACCCTCTCTCGACAGCACCTTCCACCCCATCTTCCCCTCCACCTCCATACATCTTCTTAAATTCATGCCTGGCGCTCCATCGTAATGGCGATGGGGCACCATGACACCTCGGACCACGGACCTCGACCCAAAACGAAGAGAAACATAATCTGAATGAAACGGGTTCATTCAAGATGCATGGAACCGGAGAAGAGCTTGTTGATGCTTATCTTGCAGTTCGTGATGACTACGCAGCAACAAGGCAAAATGTGGATGAGCGGAGAAGTTTGAAGCACACCGACGTTGTGGAGTTCGCGGTACAAAGTCGCAACGTTCATGACTCTGCCAAGAAAAAGTTTCTCACTCTCATCGGACCGGATTACATCTCGTATTCGGACTCCGAGCTCCGTAACATGTCTCTCAGAGGCCCTCCACGTCAACTCTATCTTATGGCAAGAGTGTTGAACGTAAAGGACCGTGAAGAAGACAGGCGTGTAAGGGACTTTTGGAAGGTTTATTATAAAAGGGAAGGTCTTAAAGGAATTCGCCGTAACTTGTTGCTATATGTCTTTTGCAAGTCCCGTGTTCTGGAAGCAACCAAGAAATCTTCCGCTTTTCATACGGATCCTTGCATCGACTTTGAAATGGTCATTGGGTTGTCTATGGTGCAACAGATTGCCGTGGATAAGAAAGGAAGTTGTAGGAAGAGGAAAAGGGGCATGGCAGCTAAGAAGTTCTCGAAAGTGAGTTTGTCGGACATGACCCAGAGTCAGAGAGTCGGATATGGTGTGCAGCTGGTGACCAGGGCTTGGGATTGTTTCGCCCAATTCTTCGAGTTTCCCAACGTTGAGGTTATGAACTTGCCTTACATTCGACTGGACTATATCAGTGTAGTCTTCACCGATATCGCACAACGCTCCATGGGCTTCCAACACAAATATTGTTCCAAACAGTTTGTGGAGAAGAAGAACGTCACCACCGTACAAGAAAACGTTACCAAATGGGCATGGAATCTGCCAGACCCAGCGGATACAGCGCTTCGCTTTTGTGCCAAAGAATACCTTGGTGACCTTTCTAATGTGGTGGTACAAGAGCACCTGTTCGACATCTCTGCTCCCAGCAAATGGGATGCCCTCAAATGGTTCATCATCATGAGAAAGAGACTTTTCCCTCTGCGGTTTGAGAACTTTAGTGAATCTCTTGTCACTACGGTTCAAGGGGCCATAAAGCCTCTGAAGCTCATTGCATTGCATGGAAGCAATTTCAAACTACATCAAGCTGTGAAACCAGAGCCCGCAGAAGACGTTGACATCATTATGGAGCCGGTACAAACTGGTACGGGTGGTGGTGGGAACGAACGCGCTGAGCGTGTGGAAGGTGGTGATCAGGGTGAGTTGGAAGAATTGGAATAGATAGAGATGGTAGAGGATGCGGAACGTGGTACTGCGGAACGTGGTACTGCACCAAAGGCCACTGAAGGAGTGCAGACAACAGCTTTGTCGCAGAACTTATCGTATGATGCCGAAGGCACGGGGATTCGTGCACCACCGTACCCGACGACTTTGGATGATGTGATAGCTTACAAGTATTGTGAGAAGGAGATGTCCCGCAACTTCCGTCTCCACAACTGCAAGTTCGAAAATCTCATCGAAGTTGACGACAACAAGGCTGGCGAAAGCGAGGTATCTATTGAAGGAAGGGTACTGTTCCTGCTTTCCGATCCGCCATATGGAACTCGTTCTGAGCGTCGTTTGGAGAACAGCGAACACGATATTCTGACCGAGAAGGGCATGAGCAGGTCAGCGAGGAGGTCTTCAAAGCTTCTACGTCCTGGTGGACATATTTTACAGTTCTGCTCATGGGATCAGGTACCGTTGTGGCGGGATGTGCTAAAGAACGTTACCTACATGGATGACTCTGATACGAAGCGTTACTGCTTTTTCTTCGACGAACAGCCCCTTCATTTCGTACGGTCTTTAGGTAATAAGACGAGTAACGTTGGGAGATGAAGTTGCCAGTTGCACCAGACGACAGAATACGCTGTACATGCTGTTCGTTCTGGAGTTCCTTATGCACAACAGCACTGGATGGTCAACTATGAGAACTTCAAGTATGTTGCTTCACGATACCCAGCGTATCATGCAATCATGGATCAGGTGCCGCCGATGTCAAATAGTGAGATGCTCATGTGGTCTGTGAAAAACGCGGATGGGAAGTATACCAGGAAGAGGATGCGACCAGAACAGAAGTGTAGGGCACTGTTGAAAGAGCTGATTTGCAGGTTCAGTCAGCCAGGAGACCTCGTGGTAGACATGTTTGCCGGAACGTTCTCGACAGCGATGGCGTGCATGGAACTGCCCAAGCATCGGGCGTTTGTGGGGTGTGAACCGGACAAAGCTTGTTTTGAATACGCCAGGCATGCCGCTATTGTTCGCTTTGCTTCCATAATAAGGGAAAGACACACAGATATTGAGAAGAGCCAGGAGCTTCGAAAGATGGCCCATTGTGTTTCGTCTGCATTCCCAATGGGAAGAAGCAGGCACACCGTGTTATGGAGGGCTGTCGACGGATTTCCACCGTACCAAATTCTTCCCCCACACCTTGCCGACTTTCTCTCCACTTTGTGGCAAAGTGAAATTCTAGGGAAGTTGGGAAGGAAGAAAGCTATGGATGGATGGCCGAGGGAGCTGCAGGGAAGAATGAATCTGGAGAACATGAAGTCTCTATTGGCAATGGAGGCTGTGCAATATTATTTGCGAGTGGGCAAGTCTACTACTCGTCACGAAATGGCTGGTGTTGGAGTGTTTGCAACTCGTCGAATTGCTGCAGGCGAGGTAGTGTGCTATTTCTACGGGACGTTGGTTTATCATGGCCTTTTGAATCGGAAAGAAGTGCACAAGACCTACGGGGAGGGAGTCATGGGTGTGACGAAGGATCGCTTCCAGAAGTATGCGGTGGAGATAGAAGTCTACGGTCAACAGTTCCAATCACTTCCGCATCGAAAACAGCTGACGAATGGGCATGGAAAACAAGCAAAACCCCATTTTATGGGTGCTTCCTGCCCCTTTTTGTATTGCGGGGTATATAAACGATCCAACGTACGTGGAAGGAGATAAACATTTAGATGCCATGGTGGATGGCCTCCTGAAAAAAAGGGAGGGTAATGTGCGAATGAAACGGACAGCGGGAGTGGGACGAACACCAGGGGGAATAACGGACTACAAACTTATTAAGATGGAGGCGAAAGCCGACATAGAGCAAGGAGAGGAACTCTTCGCCTGATACGGTGATGTTTATGACTGGCAAACCCATTTGAATGTGGAGGATGGAACGATATTCATTGATTAGTTTGTTGTTATAAACCTTTCTCCACAGCTTGGCTAAAGGATGTCGTTTATTATGTGAACGGATGTCTAGTCATAACTTAGGACAATATTACATTTCATTAGGGATAGAAGATACAAAACGATATAGATGTGACACAGAAACGTCCATTTTCGGCACCACCGAGGATTGTATTTTCAAGATTTCACAAAAAGCAAAGATTTTTGTGCACATCGGGTGGCGAGATTTTCTCAGAAAACACACGGCGTGCACCAACCCAGAGCGTCACCAGCCACTTGTGCAAGAGTTTTGACTCCAAGAATCGCGCCGAAGGGAAAGAAGCGAGACCCAGGAAAGGGTAGTGCGGCGAGTGTGGCTAAGACGCGGCGAAAGGCTATTGAGGAGCGAACTGCGAGTGGAACGAAAGCGAAATCATGTGTTCCGAGGAGCGGATTATTGGGGAGGAGATCAGGAGAAGGTGCTTTGAAGATATAGGGAGGAGGTGGGGCATAGAACGTCGGATCCGAGCGCCCGACAAGTGAGCGCACGACGAGTGAGAATTTGAGGGCTGATGCCCATGCGAATATAGCAGGCGGGAGAGATTCGGTTCGGAGACAGCGGTCTATGCCTGGGTCAGGTGATAGAGTGGAGGGTAGAAAAGGGTTGGTTGTTCGGAGAACGGAAGAGGTAACAGATCAGGGAGGCTTGAAAGGAAATGCGCCGGTTGAAGACCGAAATAAGGATGAAGATATGCCCGGAAGGAAACAAATAGAAGAGCCAGGTGCGCTGAAGAGAGGTGGGCCCCAAGTGGAAACCGAGATATAGGAGAGGTAAATGTCTCTTTGGTACACAGTGATGGGGACGAAGAGGATCACATTGTGAAGGAGAGATGGACTAGAGATATGATAAACGAAGGAGTGGGACGCCGGTCTAATTTAAAGGAAACGCGAGAAGTGGAAGAAGTGGTCAGAGCGACGGATGGAATACAGGAAGCATCGAAAAGCGGAGACCGTACAAGCACACTCGTGCGGACGCGAAAGGTGCAAATGACTGAAAACTTGGAAAGTGGTCGAGGAAGCAGAACGCTGCAGACTCTGGAAGGCATACGAGAGAGAAAATGAATTGTTCATTGGTCGCCAAGTAAACCCGCTGACGAGCGAAGCCTGCCTGTCAATGTTTTGGGAGATGCAGGAAATGATGACATCGGTGCGATTTCTTGATCTTCGTTACTTGAGAGGGTCAATATATTGAGGGCAGAACTTGGACAGATCAAAGGGGACCACTGCAGCCTAAAGATGTCGCTGAAGCTGACGCAAGAGGAACTGAAGAGGATGAGAGAAGAGATGAGCGAGAATAATATATTGATAGATAGCTTACGGGAATGGATGAAGGTGGGAAGAGGGGAGAGAAAGGGATCTGAAGGTAAAAATGGCTTAAGAGGGCGTAGGAAGTATGTAGTTGATGTGCAAGAGAATTATTATGGGTTTGCCAGGGTATTATATGATAGGTTGTTGTACTATGCGAAGGTGGAGGTATCGGAGTTTTGATTTACTTCGGAGGCTGTGGAAAGAAACTGGAAGAATCGATGCAGAATATTGGGGAAGGGAAGAGATTGGAGTGTGTTTGTCGTCGGAGGAAAGGAAATTGTGCCTCGATGTCCATTTGAGATCGCGTCTGAGATGAGGTCGTACACGCCTTCGTCGGGAGGAGGAAGTAATGACCAATTGAAGTACTTGGTTGGCGTTGAGATTAAGGGGGAGAGATGGCAGTCGATTAATGATGCGGGTAGGAAGGATCAATGCATGCGGGAGGTTGTTGCGGACAGGTGTTTGAGGCAACGTATGAAGCAGAATTTGAGTGATGTGATTGGGATTCGGAAGCGTGCGGCACCGGACAAAATGCTTTCGTTGCTTGGATATGACTTGGTCGCCAGACGTGTGAGACCACGAGAGGGGACGGGGCTAGACATTGAGTTGAAGAAGCAGTTAGAGGAAGCAAAGACGAAGTTCAAGGGGGATGGGGAGGCGAAGAGCGGTAGATTATGTTCTTGGAGGATGAGAACAATCGAAGATCTTACGTATTCTGAATTTCAGGTTGCTGATCGGCTGAGGGAGTTTAGTGAAGAGGACATGTACTTCAAGAACGGAGCTGCGGGGGAAGTGTTGGAAGAATTCATGGGATTTGAGGTGGGGACGGAAAGGGAGGGAAAGATGGAGTAAGTTGATGGGACAGTGGTGCATTTGGCTCGTTTGGATGCGTGGATCGGATTTGTTTTGACAGCAATGGACACAGACATGGGGCGTGGAGGAAGAAGGCAGTTGTTATTTTCTAGTTGTACGGGGAGTATCTTCGGCTTGCGGTGGAGAAAATACTTGGGGTGGCGTGGGAGAGGGAGAGAGAACTACATCATGAAGAATTGGAGAATGAAGGTTGCGATGACGGTGACCCGCGTTTTATAGCTAGGAATGGGAGTAGAGAAGCGAAGGTAGTGCTGTGGATACCTTCGAACCGGAAGAATGCCGAGGCTGCACGCTGAATGAAGGCCATTCTTGTTTCGCGTGGGATGTTGGAGGAAGAATGTGGGATGAAGTATCCGTCGCCGGGGGAGGAAGAGGGGGAGAAGAAAGTTGGGAGGTATCCGAGTAGGGTGAGGCTTTGGGAGACACACTTTCAGTGGAATGCGTCGGAGAGGTTAAGGAGGGTGATGTGAAGGGGTTAGGAGGTGATGGAGGAGCCTTTGAGTGAGGTTACAAACGTATCGGAGTATAACTGGACGAGACCGACGAATGATTCCATACCGGTTGTGTCAGGGGTGTGCCAGACGATATCATTGATGTGGCACTGCGTGATGGCCTGTTTAAAGACAGGAATGACTTTGTTTCCAAAGGCTGCGGCCATAGGATGGGCGAAGGCGGGGGTTGAAGAAGAGTAAGGTGAAGATTGTTACACGCGTTGTAAGAAGATGTTGTTGAAGTGTGCGAGATCGAGTTGTTGCTTCAGGACTTCTATGGCGCCTTTTTGGAAGAGAGTTGCGGAGGAGTTGTGCTCGTCGGAGATTGTGAGAGGGAGAAAACTGGTGGAGTTGATACGTCCCTTGACGAGGTGTTCTTGGAGTGCGAGGCACTGCTTTGCGGAGGAGATGGATTTCTGGAAGGATGAATTGGAGGAGTCTGGGTGCTTGAGAAGGGAGATGAGTTCGTCGTCTTTGCGTGTGCTGAGGAAGGAAGCAATGGAGGAGATGCAGAGGACGAGTTGCTCGAGATGGGGGTTGTTGAGGAGAGGGGAGGGGGATTGGGACGACGTATGGGGAGGTGGGTTTGAGGAGGAGACTGAACAGAGGGCGTGACTTGCCATGTGGTGTGCGTCTTGTGTTTGGAGGGAAAGGGAGGCCTGTTGGATGTGATAGGGTTCATGTTCGGCGAGGGGGACGCTGTCTGAGGGGCAGTGTGAGGGAGTGCGAGGAGAGGTTTGGAACGGATTTTCGTCGCTTGGTCCTTGGAGGGAACTGTACGGGAGCGTTGGCGGAGGAGGAAGGGCGTTTGTGGGGGGTGAGTCGATGAGGGCACCTGCGTTGGTGATTCTGGAGAGAGAACGCGGTGCGGCCATAGAAGGTGCAACGGGATGGCAACAGGGTATCATTGCGGTGGAAGGAGAACGGAGAACGGGATGCTTGGAAACAGAGAAGGGAGGGTGGTGGCGGAGTGGGATATCGGGGAGCGTAATATTATGGCACACGTAGATGAGGTGGTGCACGTGACGCAGAGGGTCTTTTCGTAGGGCGTGGGGTAGACTATGCGATGCAGGGAGCAGGTCGGGCAACGGGTGGTAGAAAGCCAAAGCTATTTGGTTATGTAAACGATATGTATCTATTCTATCTATCTAATATCTATTCTATTTTGCTATTTGAAGGGGCACTCGCTCAGGACCAGTAAGATTTGGATTCCACGTTCACCTGAGAGGGTAGGTATTAGTGGAGTCTGGCGCTAGTTTTACCTCCAAAGAAACTGGGAAATGTGTAGTACACTGCTAGTCTTTTGTCCCAAGCAAACTAACTCTGTGCTATGTATGGAATTAATTTGAGAAATTGGATTCATTCAAACTTGGGTTTGAAGAGTCGTTATTCGTTCATTTTAATTTTTTGAATTTTGGATGCCAAACTAGCATAACGAGAACACTGAAGTGCGCCTGTGCAGTGTATACTGAAGTTTCATTGCAGACATGCCTGCGACAGACGTATATAATGCACTGGCGCAGTGCCAAATGCACCTCTCTTGCTGACCCTAACCACTGTTTTGCATCCCATTTCAGGCTTGGCCTATAACGCATTGTCGTAACCTTTTGCAACTTTGGCCACTGTTTTCTGGCCTGGGACCTAGGCAAGGCCGAGCTGGTGTGCAGGTCGCCACAAGGGTAACCCACTAAGTACCACAGATCTGGGAAAGGTCAGGTAGTGCTCTGTGGTATACTGGTCATTTGACTGCGATCAGGAAGTCTGAGGGTTTCCCGGACCTAGTACCAGTTTGCTGTGCACGGTCCGGGGTGGCCGCGGTGTCATACCTCTTGGGGCCGGAAAGCACACTTTTGTGTGTGAGTAAAGGCAGACCAATCCTTACAACCAGACGCGGGCTCAACATCAAAGGGCTTAAAAACCGGCTGGGCACATTCCGCAGGTGATAATCCAACAGGAGTGTGTCGAGAGTGCCTGTGCTGCGCACGACTGCATCGGGTAAATATAAGTCCTGCAGCTATTTTTTCTTAATTGCTCATGCGACTAGGCCCGCTGGGTGCAATACAACAAACTGCAACCAGTTTTTCAATTTCAACTTTGTGTTTTATTCGGAATTATTCTGGAACTCTGGCTGATTTGTTAACGGTTTAAAAACATAGAATTTTTTTCTTTTCTTTGGTAAATTTAAATGACGACGGGAGGGCGACGTCTCAACTCTGGTGGCGTCCGATCTAACTCGGGAGGGTCCTGAGAAAATTCCGGAGGTGCCAGGTTGAACGCAGGTGGTGCCGCTGGAGGTCGTCGCGTCGGCAGTGGTGGAGCACGGGCAGGAGCTGGAAGACCCCGACGAGTAGCAGCTCCACCAGCTCCAGATGAGTTGGGAGTACATGAGAGCGGAGCGCATGTTCAAGGACCTATTGTTCCAGCGGTAGAAGAAAACGAAATTACTCCTGCACCTACTTCGGTTGCAGCTGCAGATAGCACAAGCGCCGCTGGAGCCAGTGGGTTCGTTGCCAGAGGTCTACCAACCTCATGCCCAATTCCTGGATTTCTGGAGTTTGTGAGAGGCCTTCCAAGTCACATTCCATCGCCTCCGATGCCTCCCCCTCTCCCACCGATTCCTGCAGAACAGGTGCCCGTTGCCATGGACGTGGAAGAGGTTGAGATCATCACTGCTCCCGAAGAGCCACCGCTGTCACCACCGCTGCCACAGCAGCCTGCTTTGCCATGAGCTCAACAAGAGGAAGAACACATGCCAGTCCAGATGGAAGTGGAATATGATGAGATCACCCCGGCTCCCTCACACCCGCCGCCGCAGCCTGCGCTGCCACAAGCGGAACAGGAAGAAGAACAGGTGCCCATTTCGATGGAGGTGGAAGAGGGTGAGATCCTACCGGCTCCTTCACACCAGCCGCAGCATCAGCCACAGCAACAGCTTGATATGAAGATCATGCTGTGTGCTGGACGTCCGGATCGAGGACTGTATCGCGTGTACTATGCGTGGGATACCGCGGCTGATGAAGCTTGGATTGATCCATCCATCCGTGCAAGCGTTCCAGAGTTAGAGACGCTTTCCAATGCGGGTCAAAGGCGATGTGGAAGATGCGGCGAGCACGCACACACGCTCTCCTCCTGCCCGTACGCGTACTGGACATTGAGAATTCATAGCTGCAAGTACTGCGGATGCGTTTTGCTTGGCAAAGAGACCAATCGAGTGTGCTGTGGAATGAAAAGAATATCAAGGTGGGGCGTCACGTTCCGCAGAAGGCATAGCAGTGAGTTGGTTCGCAGTCTTTATAGCCTGAGAGTCTTTCACAGCCATTTACTCAACTTGAATACGCTCTTCGCGACGACGCAAGCGTTGATGGACATGTCTTATGTGACGGGGGGCGGTCCCTCCTTTCTGAGACTTGAGGGAAACGCAGCTCTCGCTCTGCCCACGCAGAACCAGAACAACACGCGCTACAGCTTTCTGTGGGGTACTGTTCCACCTTCCTTGGATCCCTCTCACTATGCGCGTGCCAATTTGCGTGCGTTAATTCAGGACATCAACGTACGAGACATCGTGCCCAAGTTGTACGATGTGATGCAGCCCAAGCCAGACGTGGTGTGCGAGCGGTACCGATCCATGCTTAGCACGCAACAACAACAACAAAATGCAGATACGGCCGTCGATATCAGCATGCAGGCATCAGAAGAGGGAGTAGTCGTACGTGGTTCGGAAGGAACCCGAAGTGCCACAGTCAGTGCTCCTCACGCAGGTGCTGGGCCTCTGCCTAAGATGCTCCTGGTGGGGGGCCAACCATGATGATAATGCTCGCCGTGGATCCGACTGTCCTGTACCGAGTGGAGTCTCAAGTACCGCGCTTGGTAGAAGGAACCGTAACAGAGGAGCACGCCGTAATGACGGCTGCTGCTGCTGCTGCTAATGCTCGAGATGGGTGACTGCGAATGCGGCAAACAATGCGCAAGTGCGGTACCAGCTTCTAAAACCGGCATCCAAAATGGCAGAGAAAAGCACTTTCCCTCTGCTCTACCCGTACGGTGATCAGCCCGAACCGTTTGACATCGGCGTGTTTCTGGAGGCAAAGAACTCAAAACAGCAAATCTCAGGTCTCAGCGTCAACGAGTGGAAGCTCCGAAAGCTCACCTGGGCTGAGAACGCGAAGAGACGACTGTACTCAGACAACATCCTTCTGAACAGCGGACCGTTGATGCAGATGTGGATGCTTCGCACCCACACAAAAATTGAGGACATGCGACTGCATTTCCTGGAAATAGAATAACGAGCACGCATTTTATAAGAGCAAGAAATGCAGCAAGAACAACAGCAAACCGGGCAGGTGCCACAATCCCAATTCGCGCAAATAGGACACATCTTCCTGCCCGATGACTCGGTCAACTCAGCAGCATACTGGAAGAACAAGCGCATGGATGTACAGGCGATCGTGGCGCGAAGAGTACCGCCCTCTCTGTTCATTACAATCACCATGAACATATGGCGAGAGGACATCCAGCGCCTTGGGATGGACACCACCAATCGTGGCGCATTTACGACACAAAGTAACCGCCCTTGACCGTTTGCCCGACCGGATCTGATTGCAAGGGTGTACAACTAGTACGCCAATGACTTCATGAAGGACTTGGAGAAGAAATCGGAGCACATCTTCGGAATGAAGTGCCTGAGGCTTGCATCACAGTTCGAGTTTCAAGAGCGCAATGTGCCTCATCACCACATGCTCGTGTGGCTCGAAAGAGGAGTGATTGAAGACTTTGATGTGATTGACGAGCTCATTCGTGCAGAACTTCCTCTTCCAGGTGAAGACGACGCGTTGCGTGGCCTCATTCGTTCCATTTACAAGCACCGCCACTCTCCCTTTTGCCGGAATCGCACTGGGCGGTGCAAGTTTGGATACGGCAGCAACATGATTGTTCCGCAGACGTATATTGAAGAAGGCACGAATCGCGTGATCTACCGCAGAAGAAGGCAACAGGACCTCAAGATTGTGCCGTAAAACCCAACTCTGAACAAGAAGTACCACTCCTATATCAACGTAGAGCGCACGTAAGGAGGGGGCACAGTGGCTTATCTGATGCAGTGCGCGTTTAAGCAGCCCAAAGCTTAGGAGGTGGTGCTCAATGTGAGTGGTGCTAATGAGACAGGCACACACAACCAGCAGCATTAAGAGCCACAGGCGGAGAAAGACATTCGTGCAGACATGCGAGCGCGTGTGGTGGGCGCCGTCAACGCAGCTTGGAGAATTTTCGAGTTTCGACATGCTCAAATCGTACCACAAGTAGAGCGACTGACCATTCAATTGGAAGGAGAGCGAACGTTTCTGCTCAGAGGTCCAAATCAAATCCATTCCGCATCACTGCCGTCTACGTCGGAGAGATACTTTGCAAGGCCCGAAGCATATGCGAACCTCGACTACCTTTCGTACTTTGAAAAAGTTCGAATGTATGGCACGCTTCCAGCCCGCGTGCCTAACTAATACGACGGAGACAGCAATCAGGTGCCCACAGACGACCGCGATCCGCCCATGTACGTCGTAGAGCGCATGGACGACGAGCAGTGCGTCGCAAGTATCAGAGATATTTCACCGTCGGACATTAAGCTCTTTGTTCTGCGCTTGCTGCTCATGAATCACGGCTTGAGCTCTTATGAAGACGCAAGGACTTTGAACGGACAGCAGTATGGAACTTATCGTGAAAATGCGATTGTAAGCGGACTGCTCGCTGACGGATCCGAGTTTGATATTGCATTTCCAGAAGCATTGCATATCTACAAAACACCCTCGGAGCTACGAAATCTGGTTGTCATAGTATACCAACAAGGCGCAGAACCAGAGAAAATGGCCGTCGAAAACTAAGAGGCGCTTTGTAGCGACATGCATACTGGAGATGAGCAGCAACGAAAGCAAGAAATGTATCAACATGTCGTTGAGACCTCAGACAGGCACGGAGGACGATTGCTTCGCGATCACAGCTTCTTCTCCCAGCCTACAGCAGGATGGTACAGCATTGACTGAGGCGAATCGAGCTACAACAACTCGAGACGCGCGAGTGGTGCGAAATTCGTCAACTTTGCAGTCAAGGTAGGCCACCTTAAAAACTCGCCAAAGAAAAGTCAATGACACCGTCATTGCCGCATTGCTACAACTACAAGCGCTGCAGGAGCGAACAAGCACTCCTGGAAACATTTTATTTGTACAAGGATCCGCAGGAACCGGAAAGACATACATGCTCAACTTCCTTCGTGATATCGCTGAGTCGGAAGGAATGCTCGCCGAAATGACTGCTACAACAGGCATTGCGGCTTCGTTATACGAACGTGGCCGCACTTTACATAGCCTGCTCGGACTCGGTGTAGCTGATAGGGACAGCACAAACAGCACTAAAGCCACTTTTTCAAAGTACGGTTCCCGATCTCAACGTCCAGAACTGCTACGGGAAATACAACTGCTCGTCTTGGATGAGGCGTCCATGCTCTCAAGAAAGCTTTTCGAACTCATGGATGCATTGCTCAAAGATCTTCACTGCTGTGGAGTGGAAAACCCGCCTCCGATGAGGGGCTTGACCATCGTTCTATCCGGCGACTACTGCCCGTTGCTTCCAGTGGTGCCGCAGGTGTACATGGAGGCCGAGTTAAGTGGAAATGTGGGACAAGTGTACACAAAAATTCTCAAAGAATTGCCGTGGAAGAGTGATCTGTGGACATTGTGCTCGGTTCAAGTGCTGTATCTCACCGAACAAGTATGCCAAGCCGATGATCCGGCATTCGCGTCACAGTTACGTTCCATTGCACGCAATATAATATCCAACAACGCTCCACTACCACTCAGATCTACCCATGGCGTGCAAACAACTTATCAACTCTTGTGGAAGTGGCTCACAACACGATGCAAAGAGGATGTGGATCTCACCAAAATGCTTATTGCGTCCAAAAATGAGTTCGTCGATGAACAAAATGCAGCAGAGCTGGATCTGTTTCCTGGTGGAGGCTTCACTCTTCCGTCAGCTACGACGGTACAACCTGACCATGTACAGAACTCAGAGCCCGACGTCATCAATACGTTTGTTCCCCAGTTTGCATATCAGTATGCACCTACTGGATTACCACCTCATAACTTGGATTTTAAGATTGGTGTGCCAGTTATGGTCATTCCGAACGTGCTGCATCCCGCTGTGGTCAACGGAACGCTGTTCCTAGTCGTGCGTGTCGATCAGTTTACGATGCCGGTGGCTCGATCCGACAAGAACGGACAGGTACTGGAACGACAGCTCCTGCATCCTATCGACTTCGAGTTTTCTTTCGAAGACATTCGCATAATTCGAAGGCAGTTCCCCATTCGTCTCGCGTTTGCAGCTCCTGTTTACAAAGGACAGGGAAAGACATTGGAAGGCTTAGTTGTGGAAGTGCGATGATCCAACTTCCTTGGCACCGGTCAGCTGTATGTTGCATTGTCGCGCATTCGAAGGAACGACCATGTGCTGCTCCTGCATGACCCGCAGCTTACATTCGCGAATGCGCACACAAATCATTCCATGCCTGTGCCCATGGCCAACCCAGTGCTGCTTGAATCCAATCAGTTCTGCACCCCTCCACAACCATAATCATATTTCTTGCGTTCTTCATTCACTGAATTAAACGACTTGCTTTTCTGCTTTTGCTCTCTCCACCCTTTTTATCTTCTCACCGCGGTTTATCACTCCTCCGCGTGGCGCGCAGCGCCGCCGGCGGCCGAAGGTCGCTTTCTCTTGTCTCTCCATTATAATGATTTACACGTCTTTTTGAGCATGTTGTTGATTGTTGCGAGGCGTTTCCAAAAAAAACCCCCTTGCAAGCGCCCTTCAGTGCGGCTAAAATAGGCTTTTTGCGCAAGGCTTCCCTTCCAATCAAATAATTCAGCAGAAGCAGCAAAGCTCAAAGCATATTGGTTGCTGCTGCATGTTGACTGCCACTGCTGCTCAGTGGCTGGCACTACAGCATTGCTACCCATCCCACTGCGCAGTGGTTGGCACTGCAGTCAATTCGGCAGTGCCAGCCAATTACAATCCACTGTACTGTCCATGCACAACTGCAGCCGGCTGATCACAATCGCGCGGGCGTTCAAATGCTACTCTATTCTATATTAACTCTCGGCGCCGCGTCCCTCATGCGTCTGCAGGTCGTTTGCGAGCGTTAGCGAGCAAAGTCGGCCTGCAGATCCCCCAAAGTCACCCCTATTCAGCGGCGCGCAGCGCCGCCCGCAGCCGAAGGCCACTTTTACTTGTCTCAACACCACCACTCTTAATGATTTTCTCATGTATGAGGGGGGTGTTGTTGACTGACGAGAGGCTTTGAACCACAAATTCGCTTTGCACGCCCCCGCTTGCGCATGCAAAACGCACATTTGGCGCAACGCCTTCCTACTATATAAAAGATTGAGCAGGAGCAGCAGCAGCAGAACTTGCTGCTCACTGGCTGGCACTCCCATATTGACTGCAGTGCCAGCCAGTTACGGAAAGCAACGTGTCACACTTTTTCATCATTAGCTGGCACTGCAGTCAATTTAGGCACCTAAACATAAACCCCTACGGCTTCAGATACTCTAAACGCCGCAGCGTTCCGGGGGTCTACGAGCGCTATTGCGAGCGAAAGCGAGCAAAGTGCTCGCAGAGCCTCCGAACGCTACTAAATAGGCAAAGTTAAAAAAAAACCGTGGCGCGCAGCGCCGCCCACGGCCGAAGGCTGTTTCCACTTGTCTCAACACCACACCGTACTATAATGATTTATACATGTATAAAGGGGGTGTTGTTGATTGACAAGAGGCGTTGTGCCAAAAAATCCCCTTGCACGCCCCCTTCAGTGCATGCAATTTTCACGCCTTCCTGCCAATCAAAACACTCAGCAACAGCAGCAGCACCACCAACACCACCAAAGTTGAGAGCCCATTGGCTGCTGCTGCATGCTAACGGCCGCAGCTGCCAAGTGGCTGGCACTGCAGCAGTGCCAGCCGCACCCCTGCACAGTGGATAGAACTGCAGTTATTTTGGTGATGCCAACCAATTACAGTCTACTGTACTCTATATACACAACTGCAGTGCCAGCCAATCACCAACGCGCGAAGGCTCAACTGCAACTCTATTCCATATCCACTCTGGGCGCCGCAGCCGTCATTGGTTTGCAGGCCATTTCCCAGCGATAGCGGGCAAAATCGGCATGCGAATCCCTCACAATTACCCCACCTTAGCGGCGCGCAGCGCCGCCCGCGGCCGAAGGCCACTTCTACTTGTCTCTCCATTCTATAGACTTACAAGCGTATGAGCGTCTACATGTTGACTGAACGAAGGCGTTGTGCCAATAATCACGCCCGCAAGCCCTCTTCAGCGCATGCATAAACCTCTTTTGGCGCAACGCCTCCCGCAACGCCAATCAAAATCCGGCGGGCGCTCAATTGCTCCTCTATTCTATATTCACTGTCAGTGCCGCGGCCCTCATTGGTCTGCAGGTCGTTTGAAAGCGTTAGCGAGCAAACCCGGCCTGCAGATTCCCAAAGTCACCCCTATTCAGCGGGCCACAGCGTCGCCTGCGGCCGAAGGCCGCTTCCACTTGTCTCAACACCCCACTCTTAATGATTACCTCATGTACGAAGGGGGTGTTGTTGACTGACGGGAGACATTCCGCCCCAAATTCGCTTTGCACGGCCCCGTTTGCGCATGCAAAACACCCATTTGGCGCAACGCCTCCCTACCATTTAAAACATTCAGCAGCAGCAGCAGCAAAGCGTTCAGTTAATTTGCTGCTGCTGCTGCATGTTGACTGTGCAATGGCTGCTGAATAGCTCGCAATACAATCAAATTGTGGTGCCAGCCTCTCAGCAGCAACACCAGGCTGTTCATTCCGACACGTGGCAAATTGCACTGCGTCAGTGCAGTGTATACTGAAGTTTCATTGCAGACATGCCTCCAACAGACGTATATACTGCACTGGCGCAGTGCTAAATGCATCTCATGAACCTAACCACTGTTTTGTATCCCATTCAGGCTTGGCCGATAACGCGGTGTCCTATCCTTTTTCTACTGTGTGCACTGGTGCTGGCCTGGGACCTGGGCAAGGCCGCGCTCGTGTGCAGGTCTCCTCCTACAACAGGCATTGCAGCATCGTTTTACGAAGGTGGCCGCACTTTACATGGCATGCTTGGACTGTGTGTAGTTGATAGGGACAGCACAAGCAGCACTACAGCCAATTTGTCAAAGGGCGGTCCCCGATCTCCATGTGCAGAACTGCTACGTGATATACAACTGCTCGTCTTGGATGAGGCATCCATGCTCTCACGAGAGCTCTTTGAACTGATGAATGCGTTGCTCAAAGAACTTCGTGGAACTGGAATGGAAAACCCGCCTCCGGTTGGGGGCCATACCATCGTTCTATCCGGCGACTACTCCCAGCTACTTCGAGTGGTGAGGCAGGTGTACATGGAGGCCGAGGTAAGTGGAAATGTGAGACAAATGTACACACATATTCTCACCTAATTGCCGTGCAAGAGTGATATGTAGACATTGTGCTCAGTTCAGGTGTTGTACCTCACCAAACAAGTACGCCAAGCCAATGATCCGGCATTTTCGTCGCTGTTACGTTCCATTGCACGCAACGAAATATCCAAAAACTCTCAACTACCACTCAGGTCTACCGGTGGCATGCAAACCGCTTACCATTTCTTGTGGAAGTGGCTCCCAGCACGAAGCAAGGGGATGTGGATCTCAGCAAAATGTTCGTTGCGTCCACAAATCAGGTGGTCAATGACCACAATGCGGCAGCGCTGAACCTGTTTCCTGGTGAATGTTTCACTCTTCCGTCTGCTACAATGGTACAACCTGACGGTGGACAGAACTCAGAGCCCGACGTCACCAATACTTTTGTTCCCCAGTTTGCATATCAGTATGCACCTACTAGATTACCACCTTATAACTTGGATTTCAAAAGTTTTGTGCAAGCAATGGTCATTCGGAACGTGCTGCATCCCGCTGTGTTAAACGGAAAGCTGTTCTTAGTCGTCCGTGTCGGTCAGTTTACGATGCAGGTGGCTCGATTCGACGGGAACGGACAGGTGCTCAAATGACAGCTCCTGCATCGCATCGACCTCGAATTTTCTTCCGCATACATTCGAATGATTCGAAGGCAGTTCCCCATTCATCTCGCGTTTGCAGCTAGAGTTCACAAAGGACAGGGAAACACGTTGGAAGGCTTAGTTGTGGATGCAGGATCCAACTTTTTCTGCACCGGTCAGTTGTCTGTCACATTGTCGCACGTTCGAAGGAACAACCATGTGCTGCTTCTGCATGACCTGGAGCTTATATCCGCGAATGCGCACACAATTCATCCCATGCCTGTGCCCATTGGCAACCCAGTGCTGCCTGAACCCATTCAGTTCTGCATCCCTCCACAATCTTAATCATATTTCTTGCGTTCTTCATTCATTGAATTAAACTAATTGCTTTTCTGCTTTTGTTTTCTTTACCCTTTTTTCTTCTCACTGCTGTTTATCACTCCTCCACTGCAGCACGCGCTGCCACCCGCGGACGTAGGCCACGTTTACTTGTAACTCCAAGCTCATGATTTGTTCATGTATGAGGGGGGCGCAACGCCTCCCTATCATTTAAATGAATGTGCAGCAGCAGCAGCAGCAAAGAATACAGTGCATTGGCTGCTGCTGCATCTTAAATTCCTGCTCGCTGCTGAGTGACTGGCACTCCAGAATTGCTACAGTGAGAGCCACTCAGCAGCACAAAGCGTTTTTCACATGTCATACGCCATCCTCAGGGCTTTAGTGCAGCTGCACATTGCACTGGATATGACAGTCAAGTGCCGCTCAAAACCACTCTTGGCGCCGCCGCTCTCATTCGTCTTCAGATCCCCCAAATTCACCCCTGTTCAGCAGCAAACAGCGCCACCTGCGCCCGAGGGCCACGTCTAGCTGTCTTTCCACTCTTAAGCATATGCTTATGTATGATGGGGGTATTTCTGATTGAATAGAGGCGTTGCGCCAATAAACGGCCTTGCATGCCTTTCTATGCGCATGCAAAACCCTCAATTGGCCCAATGCTTACCTACCAATTAAATTATTGAGCAGCAGCAGCAGCAAAGTGAGACGCTTAGTGAGTATCACTCCAATAGTGACTGCAAGTCCCGCCAGCGACACAAAGCGACGTGTCACGCCTCACCCTCATTGGTTGGCACTGTAGTAATCTTTGGCACCTATGGACAAATACCTACGAATCTAGCTACTCTATGCACCGCGGCACACCGGGGCTCTACGACCGCTATTGTGAGCGTAAGCGAGCAAAGTGTTCAGAGAGCCTCTAAACGCTACTAAATCAACAAAGCTACAGAAGTGACGCGGCGCACAGCGCCCCCCACAGCCGAATGCCGCTTCTACGTTTCTCTCCCTCCTTGAGTATTTCCTCGGGGATGAGGCGGTGGTTGTTGATTGAAGGGAGACTTACGCCAATAAAGGTCCTGACGAGCCCTTTTTAAGTGCCTGCAAAAACCTTCCTTGGCACAACGCCTCCCTGCCATTCAATAAATTCCCCACTAGCAGTACCATCAGAATCAGCAGCAAAGCGCAGAGCCTATTTGATGTTGTTATATGTTGACTGCCGCTGCTGCTGAGTGGCTGGCACTACAGGACTGGAAGCAACTCAACTGCAGAGGGTCTGGCACTGCAGTCAGTTTTCCAGTGCACGCCAATGGCAGTCAATTGCCCACTTGAACTAGCACTTAGTAGCCAAAAGTAACAAAAATTGAAAGTGACACTGAAGAATTACTACTTCCGTTTGGTTATATCATTACACGTCTTGCTTGCCTCTGAGTGCCTGATGATACAGAAACAACCGCAAAGCCTGCCACTCAGCACTGCCGGGTTAGTAGCAAACTCTATTTCATAGTCACTCTCAGCGCCACGGCTTTCATTAGATTGCAGGCAGTTTGCGAGTGATAGCGAGCAGAACCGACCTGCAGACCATTCGAACTTACCCTCATTCAGAGGCGCGCAAAACCGCCCACTGCCAAAGGCCGCTTCTACTTATAAAACACTGATTCTAACCATTGAAAATTATATCACCACATCCCCGGTGCTATAATGATTTGCTGAAAGATGAGGGGAGTGTTTTTGATTTAAGGTAGGCAGTGCGTCAGAAAATCATCTTGCACGCCCCCTTCATCGCATGCAATTTCCACTTTGGCACAACGCCTCCCCTCCAATTAAAAAGTTCAGCAGCAGCAGTAGCAGCAGCAAAAGCATACCTCAAAGCCTATTGGCTGCTGCTGCATGTTGACTGCCGCTGCTGCTGAGTGGCTGGCACTATAGTAAGTGACTGCAGTACCATCCACTCAGCAATAGCTAGCTTGCGCGACACGTTACTGGCTTTTTGCATCGCACCAATGGACGACACAGCACTGAGCATATATCCTGCACTGGCGCAGTGCAAGAACCTTCTCCATTGCTGACCCTAACCACTATTTTACATGCCATTCAGGCTTGCCGAATAGCGCAGTGTCGTAACCTTTTGCTACCTTGGGCACTGTCGCGGGCCTGGGACCTAAGCAAGGCGGAGCTTGTGTGCAGGCCTCCACAAGAGTAGCCCACTGGGTACCACGGATCTGGGAAAGCTCAGGTGCCCTTCTGTAGTATACTGGTCGTTTCACAGTGATCAGGAAGTCTGAGGACTTCCCGGACTTAAGACCAGCCTGCTGTGCAGGGTCCATGGCGGCCGCCGTGTCGTAACTCTTGGGGCCGAAAAGCACACTTCGATGTGTGAGTAAAGGCAGAGCAATTCTTTCAGCCGGACGCGGGTTAAACATCAAATGGCTTGAAAACCGGCTGGGCACCTTCTGTCCGTCATAATCCAACTGGAGTGTGTCGAGAATCCCTGTGCTGCGCACGACTGCATCGCGTAAAGATAAGTCTTGCAACAATTTTTTTTCTGCTTATGCAACTAGGTCTGGTGGGAGCAAAGCAGCAAACTACCATTTTTCACTTTCTACTTTTTGTTATATTGGAAGTCATTCTAGAAATCACACAGAACGTTTATTAGCGGTGTAAATTCTAGAATTGTTTTTTCCTATTATTGTAAGTTAAATTGAGGAGAGGAGAGCGACTTCCAAACTCTTGGCGGTCCGATCTAACTCTGGAGTTGCCAAAGCCGATTCTGGAGTTGCTAAAGCGAATTCTGGAGGTGCCAGGCCAAATTCTGGAGGATCCAGAGCCAGTTACCAATGTACCAGAACGAAATATGGAGGGTCAAGACCCACTTCTGAAGCTTCCGGAGCCAGTTCTGGAGGCTCCATGGTGAGTGCATGCGACGAAAGTCAAAACGCTGGAGGTCCTCGCGTTAACAGCGGAGGAGTACTGCCAGGTGCTGGACTACTTCTATGATTACACGTTCCTCCAACTCCAGATAAAGTAGATTTGCACTGCGCGTCAAAGGCGATGCGGGAGATGCGTCGAGAACCCTCACATGCTCTCTTCCTGCCCGTACCCGTAGTGTGCATTGAGAAATCATAGATGCTAGTTCTGCGGATGCGTTTGGCTTGGAAAAGAGATCACCGGAGAGTGCTTTGGAATGATAAGAGTGTCAGGATGGAGCCTAATGTTCCGCAGAGAATATAGGAACGAGTAGGTTTGAAGTATTTATAACCTGAGAGCGTTCTAATCCCAATTTCTCAACTTGTATACAATCTTTGCGACGATGAAAGCGTTCATGGACATGTGTTATGTATCGGAAGGTGGTCCGTTCTTTCTCAGACTTGACGGTAATGCATCTCTCCCTCTCCCTACGTAGAAATAGGACAAATTGAGTACAGATTTCTTTGGGGTACCTTTCCGCCTTGCTTCGATCCATCTCACTATTCGCGTGCCAACCTCCGTGCATTC
Organism: Gracilariopsis chorda; assembly: GCA_003194525.1. Lineage (NCBI taxonomy): Eukaryota > Rhodophyta > Florideophyceae > Gracilariales > Gracilariaceae > Gracilariopsis > Gracilariopsis chorda. The sequence continues at coordinate 44,527 of NBIV01000377.1, forward strand.
ATTCAGGACATTAACGTACGAGACGTCTTTCCCAAGTTGTATGATGTGATCCAGCCCAAGTCAACCTTGGTGTTCAAGCGGTACAATCCATGCATAGCGAGCAACAAACACAACAACATGCGGACACAGCAGTGGGTATCCTTTTACAAGCAGCGGAACAAGAAGTAGTCGTACGTGGATACGAAGGAACTAGAAGTGCCGCAGTCAGTACTATTTACGCAGTTGCAGGTTCAAACCTTGAAAATGTTTGAGGTGTGGGACCAACCATGATGAGAACGCTCTTTGTGGATGCGACTGGTGTATACCCAGTGGAACCTCAAGTACCGTGCTTTGTAGAAGGAACCGTCACAGAAGAGGACCGGGAGCTGGGACGACTGCAAATGCACTGTTGAGCGATGAAATGTATTCCGCAATGTCGTTCTGAATGTCCTTCGTTAGGTGAGTATCCTTTGCCACTGGAATCATACCAGTACGAAGTCGTGCACAGAGCTAACGTTATGCTCCCTCACGGTTACAGTCTGCGCTGTTATGGGAACTGTTGCGTTCTCATGATGAATAAAGTCTGATCTTCTCCAGATGAAGGGGGTGTTGGATGACGATCATCTTATACAGAACTTGTGGTGGTATAAAGAATTATATGAACACGCTAAAGGCTAGCTACTCTCCGTTAACATGACAGCAACAGGCTGAGCACGGTGATCAGGCGTGACTAGGCTTGTAGGCTGTTTTCTGTGTTACAGTTACACCATTAGATTTTAAATAAATGAAAAGGCAGAAGAAAGGTTGGGTTACGAGAGGCGTCTGTAGTTGGCACTGTCCAAGACTTATTACCATGAAAATAGTCCAAAATCACATGGCCTATCCATGAGTGCTTCCATAATCAGAGCCTGTCGGTTGAACGGTAGCTATGTGCACTGGAAAAGTAGTAATGGTACATGAATATCGATTAAGTAGGGTGCAGTGGTTGATAAACCCTACAACAAAATTTGTAAATTTTTGAGAGTTAGCGGAGTCCATTGTACCGTTTTCTAATACCCAAACTGCAGCGATTTTGCAATTAGTTTATTTCTTAATTTGGAATGCATTTGAAGTGTACACTCCGTGCGCGCGATCCAAGTGCGCTCACTTGTTGTTCCAGGTGTCTTCCAATGTGGCACTTCTGAATGCATTAAAAACGCAATTTTAACAATTGCAATCTATAGGTGCTCCGTTTATTGTGAATTGAACACACTACCCCTTGCACTAACATACCGGCTAACTTACACTTCTTCTGAAGTCCATCTGCAACCAGAATATCAAAATCAATGCAGTACATCAGCAATAGAAGATGCGGGGAGTTTTTCCGCTTACACGCCAGTCGCATGGCTAATATCTTCCGTTCACATGAAGTCCCCTTTCATTTCACTTCAATATGCAGCCCGTCAATTCCCATTCGTTCTCCTCTTACCCTCCTCTCACTTCCTCGTCGCTCTCCATCTGTATGCATATCACACTCTATCTGGCACGACCTTCAACTCCGTTTGCTCACCCCCACTCGGCGGCCAGCTTACGCTCGCTTGCAGGTCGCTTTCTCTTCCCATTTGCAACAATCAAGTTCTTATATTTCATCCTTCGAGTTCTTTTTTGCCCCCTGTACCTTTTCGTGCTTCTCACCAGCTTCTTTGTACTCACAAATTGCTGTCTGTTTTGTTCGAAATCCACCTGCATCTTCGTCTCTCATGAATCTCCGCACGTCCGGCGAATCTTCCTCCGCTCGCGCTTCTGCCAGACTCTGGTAACTTCCACCTCACGCGCTTATTTTAAGCGATTATTCGCATATAGTCGCAGTTCATTGTTCTCTGTGATCGTTCCTCGCGTCCCTCCCCACTCACTGTTCACTTCAGCCTCCGCATATTTCGACATCACATTCTTTCCTACGTGTTCTTCTCTGTGCATATGCCGAGATGGCTAGTAAAAACATAAATGACACCTTTGCTCTCGTATACAGAAGAAGCATGCATACAAAGAGTAGCACCAGCAAGGCGTGGACCGATTCTCGCTATCTTTCTAAGAACATCTAATTGTCGAAGTGAATGTTCTCAGATTTTGTCAGTGAACATAAGATCCGTGTGAATATTGTCATCCGTTCATATCCAAGTCAACGTCCATTCGTTTGCCCGTCAACCTGCCTTATTCGTTTGGTTGCAAAAAATTCTAGTCAACTTATAAGTCGAATTTTGGCTCGTTGCCGGTGAGATGTCTCGAATTCAACTGCAATCTCGACCCTTAAAAAGGAACAGGTTGTATTAGGCGTAATTACTGATCTTACGTTTCAACTTTTCCACCACGAAGAACTCTATTGTTCTCAGCTCCAGACTGAAGATCATCATCAAGCAAGTTATCTTGAAGCCTTCTCTTGTGCATGAAGTAACATTGATGACGACCACAATGCAGTAGCAAACGGGAGACAACAAGATGATCTACAACGCTGATAAGCCTGGAAATGATGGATACTTCCTGTATTGTTTTTTTTTTCACAAATAAATCAGTTGAATGGTTTCTTTTGTATAGCTGCCCTTGTCTATATACATCCATGCCAGACACCCAATTAAAGAGATCTAATTCATACCTTCGTTTCCAATGGCTCCATCGATTTGACCAATCCGCATCTATTACAATTTCGATGAGCATTAGAACCCGTCCGTTGTAAACCTCAACGCACGTTCCATTTGTCATTTCGCAGGCGATACGCCAGTTCCCCCGTCGTCGAGAGGGTTATTTGTTTAGCGTTCCGGGAACCAGTTTGGTAGAAACAGACTGAGCAGTTTCCATCGTTTGGGAAGATAGACGAGGTCGAAAGAGGACTACGGACACCAGTTCCACAACTTGCAAAGCTTCTTGTGGCGTTATGCTATCATATTTTTTTACAAGATAGCTTGTCAATGTTAAGGAAAGCAGATCATCAAGTTCTTGACCGTTAAAAACGACATAATTGCACTGTTGACCTTCTAACTGATAACGTCTGGTGGTAGAACTGGTGCTGTCCCTGCACTCCACATCTTGAAAGAGATATTTATAGGCCTCGAAAAACTTAGCGTTATTGAAAAGCGATGAAGATGCAAGGTTTGGAGCGTTCATCTGACTCAGAAATCATCCAATATACCACTCCATCCAGTACTGCGACTAGAGAATCGGTGGCCCACACTGTACAATGCATTTGGGGAGGTGAAGGATCAAGCGATTTCGTACTTGCACATGTGTATCCAACTTCAATCACCGTCAAAGTAGTACTGCTCATAGTTCTGATAGAACTGAATACAAAGTACATGGAGTTTTCCAAGGTTAGTATGCCTCAAGGGAGTACGCCAGCAAATTTCAACAATCTCGACAAAGTGTCTGCAGCCGGAGAGAATTTGCTCAGAAAGATGGCCATCCAAAACCAGTAGACTGTACGAAAGAATGAAATATTTTACCTTGATGAACTTCTACTCTGCAGATCGACTGAAAAGTGTCGTCCTGCATCCTAGTTGAATGGGGATACACCTTTTAAACTGCTTTAACTCGAAATAAATTTGATTCAGTGTGGCTTTTGCGATCGAGTACACCTCGTCACGGCTATTGATCCATCCGCGGAAAATATCGTTTCCAATATTGTAGAACAGATGCATTATGTCAACTGAAAAAGAATTATAGGGCACAATGCTTGAAAGATTGAAGAGTACACTTCCTTCGTTAATTCCAGCATTTGCTTGAAGCAGAAATTTTCTCTGACCCCTAGTATTTGAAAGCTCTTGAATCCGTCTTCGATTCTGTTGCTCTGTGCGCAGTGGCAGTCTTGAAGGGTTGAAAATTCTTTGCCAATCATCAGACGTCTCCACAAAACTAGGGGAGGAGTAGTGTCTCCAAGGAACAGACGAGACTCTAGACACACTGCAGTACCGACATGGTCTTTCCCATTATGCCCTTTAATCCCAGCGATTTTCTCCACTGCAGGAAGATCTCCAGTAAACAATATGATATGTACTTTAACGCGCTGCTTCGTTCTTTCAAAGAAAATGAGTTCCGTTCTCAACCCGTTGTTCTCTAATTTCTTTACCTACTCGAGTAGTGGGCTAAGAAAAGATTGGAGATCTTCAGGTTCCGTTCGCCCAGGTATGAATGTGAAAGACACAACATCCCAGATGAGAAATCTCTCAGACGGAGGCAAGTTGCAGAATACTGCAGCAATAGGCCAGACCGTGTAAGTTTGCTTCTGGAAGGCCTGAAACTTTCTGTTGAGACAGATAAAAAGATTTCATCTCTCATAGTCCGTTGACTGCCATACCGTTGTGCACTTCTCCGGAATGCTTCAGTGTGGAGAAAGTCGCCTATGAGCTCAGAGGGTAGGTCATGCCCGGATGAAAATAAGAGTACATCTTCCTGCAAAGAATTTTGGTCCTTAGAACTGACTCTAACCGACCAGACAATTTAAACCATGGAAGTGTTGGGCCAGAGTAGCTATTGGTTTCTGGTCTTGGTTCCCGACACAAAGAACATGCAATGATTTCATTCTTATAGAAGAGCGTATGACCAGGACACATTTGTACCTGGAGGACGATGCTTTTGACGCCAGTCTGACGGCGCATACTCGAAACAACTGTTTTCCAAAACTTGTACGGAGAGTTGATGTTTCGAAGAGTTTCGTCCATGATGACTTGCGTAACATGGTGTTGGAAACAAAGATCTAAACAAACCCTGTTTTCGCATATCCATGACAAAGAAGGCGTTTGCTCATCACGAAAAATTTCCGCTGCATCATGCAAGAGGTCATCCCCAGCAAAGGGATGCACAAAAGATCGTTCATGTTCCGATATCACTGTTTTTTTATCGATGGGTTCGATAATATCAAGGCCAAGAGTTTTCAATTTGGGGAGAGCAGCAGAAATGCGCATGGCTTGAGTTCGAAAATCTGCCCAAAAGTATTCTGCTTCGGTGCTCTTAAATAACGCAGAATCTCCAGGAAAGACAACGTTAGAGTAGATGTTTTCATTTTCATTCGAAAAATGAGTCTCATGTACCTGACCATATGCGTTTCTCTCGACATAAACCTCGTCGTAGGCTTTATTAGTGTGATGCAACTTGGAAGCATCGAATCGCACATGTATGAGCGATTCTGCAGCAGAAATATTCCGCACAGCATCCGAATCTACAAAAACGGGATCATTCTGGACGGAGGTCATCACTGAATTACTGCGGCTTTGATGGTACCCTCGTCCATGGTCAGAGTCCTCAACATCGTGGAGCACATTTGGGCCATTAGTCTTATTTCCTTGCTGCGCAGTGTCTCGATTTTCATGATCAACATGAGGCAGATGTGAGATCTCAAATGAGGTCAGTTCCCTAAGCATACTGGTTTCGTAGACATCTTGATGGTCACCGGGGTCATTTTCATTTTTAATACTGTAATTGGCGTGGATCTTCATCGCTACCGTTTGGGATAAATCTCTACGGTTTGGAAAGAAACTTAGTACTTCCAATTCTGTACCGTCTGCAAAGTGCGTGGGAACCTCAGAGATCCATCTTTCTTCTTGGCGAACACCACCGAGGAGGCCCATTCGGAGGTGGATGGCTCAATTACGCCCTTGTAGAACATGCATTAGACCTTCTCACGCCCATAATCGCGTGCAAGGGGTTCCGGCTCTCCTTCGGAGTTGAAGTACCAGTTTTGTCTCAGGTTTTAACTGGGTCGGTGCTAAGTCAAGTTCACTTGGCCCAAACGGTCGGACCAAATATCATGAAATGCGGATAACATCTCTATTATCTTTTGGCCATACTTTACGAATTCTTTGCCAGTTTGGTGCTTCTCCTGCCATGGGGTGAGGGCATAGTTTGGGTGCAATCATTCACTTCAGGCTTGGCTTTTTTTGCAAGGCAGCCCTCACCTTACTAAAAGGCAACAATCCATGATGGCGAATGGTGTCATGAAAATATTGCCAACCATCCCCTTCAAGGTTGTCGTTGCCAAACGTAAGGAGTAGATAGGGAGTGATATGCGTACAAAATGAGGATGTATTATCATCTGAAGGGTACTATTGGGACGAGCTTCCGTATAAAGAGGTAGGTTCTGAAGGTTTAATAGAGATACCATTCAAGAAGGCGTGAAGGGTGTGCAGGACGTTTACTTACGGTACATGTAGTTCATCAAGAATAAAGAATCAATTCCCACTTCAGTCATTGTTTGAATCAGGAACAGAGGACACTGAGACTTGAAATAGTTGCCAATTTTGATAAGTCTAGAATTGTAGAAAATACTGCATCAAAAGTTACAATCGTTCTCTACATTAGATACCTTAGAGGTGCTTTAAATAATGCGCTGGAAATTGCATTCGTTTAGCAAGTTCTGCATCATGAGAGATGGTGACAAAATGCACCCATCGGTGCAATTTTTAGCGACATTGCACATTGTGAAAGACGAGAAAAACGTGCAGTAAAAGGTGGAACGTTGCGCAGTGGGAAAAATAAGAACAAAAGACATTGTGCAGTGCAGTCATTGGCCATGTAGCACAATGCCAAAGACAAGGACAAAGTACACCGAACAGTGCAATTGCGTCTACATTTTGGATCATTCAGGACGGGGAAAAAATGTACCGCACGGTGCAGTTTTTCTATTTAGGTCTTCCCTCAGGGCCATTCTACACAGGCGTCCCAGCCGTACTGGCGTACTGGCGTCCTCGGATTTTTTTGAAGAATTTTTTGATACATTCAACGAAAAGGCAGAGTTTAGATTCAGGACGACCAGATCTACTTCTCGTCAATAAATCCCATCTATTCATCAAACAAGAGCAATTCAATATACACGAGCAAAAGCCTGCTGTTAGGCTCACGCAACTTCAAACCATTCAGACTGTCAGTGTTGATCCTCATATCTGCTACGCCTGGGATCCTACAAATTCAAAGTACTATACCGATCCAATCGTAGAAACTCCAACGCTCTGATGGCAGGACTATGAAATTCTCTACATCACTTTGTATTACCACTCGCTACATTTACGACAACTTTCCATCGTTTCGCGTCATCGACAAAATATGACTAACCTTCCAAACGACAATCCGATATCCAACTCAAATCAATTGCTCCCCTCTACCACACTGATTCCATGCCTATGGCTTCGCTTAAGACGAAAACGATCGTTTCAACGAATAACCCTCTTTCCAGCGATTCGGAAGCTTTCTGATCGATATGGGGATCTCTTTCATCACTCGCTTTCTCAGCGATGCTTCTCAAGTCTGTACAGAATGAGCAGGGAAACTTTTAGAAACCCTATGGACAAGCTAGGACTATATCTTCAACGAGATAATTCAATGGCTACGAGGCTCGGTAACACCGTGATTTCTACGCAGCATCGCCTCGAGATCACTCTCTCTTTTGTAGCGGGGGGCAGATATCAGGATATATTCAAGAGCTACAAATGTGGACCTTCCACAGTTTATAAGACTTTCCATGGGACGTGTGAGGCGCTGAATAAGGTTCTACAGTTCGAAGGGCTGCCTGCCACTGATGATGCCTATCGTAATATTGCAGACGGATTTAAAACCTTTCGAAGAACCCCCAGTCCATTGACGGGATGTATCGGAGCATTGGATGGTATACTTATTAGAATTGCCTGCCCTGACAAGATGCACAACCCCGCCACCTTTTACTGTCGAAAAGGATATTATTCATTGCCAGTTCAAGCACTCACATCATACGACTATCGGTTCTTGTTCGTTTCTATCAAGTGTGCTGGTTCTACGCACGATTCTTTGTGCTTTAATGTAGCAGAGCTTGGACGAAATCTTGTAGAGAAAAGCCTTCCGATAGGAATTTGTATTGTAGGTGATGGGGCATATACATGTTCAGAATTCTTGATTACCCCTGTACCGTTGTCAAAAGCCACTGATCGGGAGAAGGTCTTCAATTATTATCTATCTTCGTTGCGAATTGTGATGGAACAGGCGTTTGGAATTCTGGTATCAAAGTTCACAATGTTGAAGAAGGGACTCAAATTTGATCTTGCACGTAATAACAGGGTGGTGACCGTTTGTATGAAGCTCCATAACTTTATTATTGAGCACGAGGGATGTCAAGTAGTCCCAACGTACAGTAGCGAGGACAGTGAAAAGGTGAAAGAGCATTGCGAAGATTGTTATAACCTCTGTGGGGAGGCAAACAACGTGACTGATGAGGTTTCTGTAAAGCGATCCAAGATGATTCGGGTCGTAGAGCAGCTGAAAATGAAGCGCCCAAATGCCCATCCTGCATCTAGGGCCTCTTAAGTATCATCCTCTCTGTTTTTTAACAAATCCAAGCAACATGCAGGGTTTGAAGCTTCGCTCTCAACGGCAGCCCGCACAGTTCTCGTTGCCGCCTTTCTCGTTTCGCCAAATCTGCCACAACATAATCTACGGTTCTTTTCTTCTGAAAGAGCTGGGTGAGGCAGGTCCTCGAAAGCAAGGAGAGTGGAACAGCAAGATCGATCGTTTCTCCTGGAGCGATTACTGGCACTCTTTGCATTTGTAGCATCGGATTCCCTTATTCGGGAGCGAGTGATCGACGCAAACGAAAGCGTGTGAGGGAGGCAGCAGCCGCTTGAATGCGTATGCTGGAGCAGCGCGCCGTCAACGTGCCACAGCATCCACACATGGCGTCCGTTCTCATCTGCACCGCTATTGAATGCCATACCATCAGCCCTTGCTGGCCCATTGGTCAGAGCAGTAAGGTTGCTAAGACGCTTCCCCATGAAAAGTCTACTGTTTTGAGAAAAAATCTTCTGAATCGCGGGCCTGATACCACTTTCCAGTTTGAAACCCTAATGCCCTTCATTTGGAGGATTTCGGATATTAAGGGTTGTAGGGTTGAACATAGTGGTCGGATTAGAGCCCCGGAACGCAAGAGGATTAAAATTAGAAGCCTCCATGTTCAGAAACCCTTGCTGTGTTTGGGATATTGACAGCTGTAGAATACTCTGCCTTTGAAGGGATTCTGAAGACGGGATTATCCTAAGAGATTGCCAACCGCCAATTCAACCCCCGTTGTGCTTTGGAATGTTGAAGAGTTGATGGAACTGCTTTCATGTGCTGCTTCTTTCATCTGCCTCACGACAGCACCTGCATTCGTACCAACGAAATTCGGGGGACCAAGGCGTTGAAACTGCTGAGCGAAATTGAAACGATCTTGATTACCAGCCCTCGCTCTTAGGACGTGAAGCACAGATCCACCTATGTTTGCTCGTTGGGGGTTTGCTTGGCTTATGTGTGACAGGATTGGCACACTCGGAAACGAACGCGAAAATCTTTGTAACAAGCTAGCATTACGCACCGCGCACATACTTTGATATGACAGTACCCCAGAGAGCATCGGCGTTTTTGGACCCCGACCAGATCCATTTGATGATGTAGAACGACGATAATCAGACTGTGGCGTCTTTTTCTGGATAGCAGGCTTGGAGATTACGTTGGGAGATAAGCCTGGCATAATGGACTGCATCTGGTTCGGGGTAACGCCAGTTTGGGTGCGACCGTTCTCAGTAGCGATAGGCTGCTTTATATTATAACTGAAGCTCGACTGCGTTACAAAATCCTTCTGTCGCATCTGTCTTGTCTTCTCCCAAAAGAGTCCACACAGTACGCAAAGGTCTCTCCGAGCCATAAACATGTTAGTCCGCAATCTTGGGATGCTGGCCGTACCACAGTTGGTGCATGTGATTTTTGCGTCGATCGACAGGCCAGCAGCCGTAAACAATACCGAAGGTATTCCAAAAGCACTTCACGGGACGGCAAGCGATGCTTGCCTTGAGCATTGAGCTGTCACCTCTTGTGCAGACCAGTGTTTCCCGCGTATTGCATGCGCAACGCTTCGGCAATCGCATTCTCCTCAAGACTTCTGCCCGAATTGCAATCACTGATGAAATCAGCCTATGCAGTAGGGTCAGAAATCTCACGAATTCTTGAGGTTAGAGCGCTGTTAGCAGGCCAATACGGACAAGCGGAGCCATGCAGACGGGCGCTAAGCATGGCTGCGTTGGCGGCCTTAGTGTCGCCATGCTTGCTATACTTCTCCTTCCCTCGGTGGAGCACCTCCTTGTTCTTCTCAAATGGCTGACGAGTGTTGACAATGAGCTTGTCCGTGAGTCAACGACTTCTTACTGAAGATATTAGTAGGCTCCTTGCCGTTGAAGAGCAGACAGTTGGACCATATGAGATCGAAATCCATTCGGAACTCGCCAAAGCTCTTTTACTCGCTGCCCATGAGCTTGGAGCAAACGGTGGAGGGGTCCATGGGGCGTCTGATGATGTCATGATAGCCAGCAACGCCCTTGATGGGCTCGAGGAAGATGTCTTAGTGGTCCTTCTTCCTGAGCCTGTCAAGCACGTCGCCGCATCGCTGATTGGAGAACTCTGCGAGGGGGTCAGGCGCTCGCGGCCATCACGGGGTGGGTTGGGCGGACGGCCACGCCCGCAGGCGGAGAAGAGCTTCTCATGGTGGGGCATGTTGGAGTTGAGGTACGAGTCGGTGGCAGGGCGGCGACGCTTGGCAGTTCTCATGGGCGCCAGAGGGCGAAGGAAAGGAGGGGTGGGGGGTGCAGGCACGTGCGAGCGAGAGCAATGATGGAGTGATGAGGAGAGAGGCGGATCGAGTGGCTGCGAGGGGCACGCGGGAGGCAGCCGGCAGCCACTTGCACGCGTGCGCTGAAGTGGTGCACCGTCAACCAACGCCCCACAGCATCTGCAGGGCACGCGCACAGCGCTCGTGCGCAACCGCCGCTGCTGCATGAGCAGAAACATGGCACGCAAATGGAGTGTCCTGACCGCCGTGCGTAGATGGCGTGGCAGTTGGGCTTGCTCGTCCAAACGGCGGAGACTGCGCTTTGAAGAAGCACCAAACGCGCACTGCGCGTAGTCTTCGTACCCCTGGCACCTTCTCGTCCGCTCCGCGCGCCGACACGCGTGCTGTGCGACCTGAAGGAGCTGCTCAAGAAGCGCCGCAACAACCTGTTGGGTAAGGTCTCCGACCGCGACGGTTATTGGATCTTTCTGCAGCCTGTCGACGTCGTTGCCATAAACGGCTACGCAGAGCTTTTTGCGCGCCCCATGGAACTGTCCACCTGCCATTACAACCTCGCCATGGGCGTGCACCGCACGCTCATGAAGCTTTGTGCCGACCTGGACCTCACCTGGTCTAAATGCTGCACCTTCAACGCCGATGACTGCATCTAATTCAAGGAGACCATGTGTAGCCGTTTGTAATCCGACCAGCCTTTGCCGACCGAATGCTCTCGCTGTCCGAGCGTCGTATCCACGGCAAGCTGACTCATGTCGAGAACAGCTGAAGTGCTTTTTTCGTGGCTGCTCTTCTTTCCGCTGGTACAGCTCGCCGTCCGCTGCTTCTGTTCAAGTGGACTGTTTCATGCAGTTGCCGTCGTCTGTATCGCCATCTCCACATGTGCATTGTCCTCAACGCAACTCAGCGATCCGCACCTCCAATCGCTTCACACGCTCTTCTCTTCCACTGCCGAAGCATCCCAAACTCTCCTTCTAAGTGGGACTCCAAAAGCTCCCGCCATCCGAGTCACAGGAGCCGACGCACGAATGTACTCCAAAAATGAGGCTAGTTGAGCAAATAATGCCACACGACGCACATCACCACTGCATCAAACAAATCCTGCTCTCCAAGAGCACCAAGTTCCAATCCATGACCATCACCGACAAAGGAGCGTACGGCGCACCCTCTTCCTAGATGGAAAGATTCAAACCATAGAGGGTGATGAACAGTTTTACCACGAACCTCTGGTCCATTTTCAACGCTTGTGCACTCCAATCCTCAGAATGTGCTAACTGTGGGCGGTACTGATGGCGGTGCTGCTAGAGAGGCTCTCAGATGGCACTCCGTCAAGTCCATCGTTGTCATTGACATTGATAGAGAGGCAGTGGATGCGTGTTGCAAATACCTTCAAAACGTAGCAGTAGGCTTTCTGGATGATCCAATATGTAACTTCATCGTCGGCGACGCTTTAGGCTATATACACAGAAACGAAACCCCATTTGACGTCATCATATGCGATTTAACAGATCCTATGGAAGACGGTCCAAAGCCTGCGCTTGTTCACAAGGGAATTATTCTGCAACGTGAAGCGAAGGTTAGAACTTGTGGGAGCAATTTCAATCTTCAGCGGTCCCACATCATTGAGGGAAAGTAACGTATTGTTCCCACGAACTTGTGCAGCTCTATCATCCGTATTTACGTCTATACGTCCGTCTCAAGTATTTGAACCAATCTATGGCCCACATCTTGGTATACTAATCGCCACGGACAAAATGCAGCCGCTAACCGAAGCTAACGAACTGGATCTGAACATAGCCAAATCCATAAACGGAGAAATGAATGTCCGCGATGGCGCTTCGGTTCATGGTCACTTGGCTAGTCCTCGGTGCCTGAAGAAAGCAGTGATGGAGGAAACAGAGATTTTCACCATCGATAACCAGGTTCCGACATTTGGCGAAGGCATTCTGAACCAGAAAGGATGATATCCCAGGAGCGCAAACTTGCACACATCCATTATGTTCCACTCGGCATTGAAAAGCAGTTCTCGTTTTCGATCTTGGCAAAGAAGTGGAGTTTTTTGAAGCCCTATAACGGGTCTAAGCCCCGTTGTCGGGCTGCAGTGAACAGAATATTGGCCCCTTTGTAATCCTTACTCGTCCAACAATTAATTAACATTATCTTTCATCTTACGAAAGAGTTTCCACGACATTTTACTGACATACTCTTTCATTTTCTTCACTTCTTCACTTTCTGCCTCCCCAGGCACAGTCCGGCATTTAATCCCGGCTCTCATTATGTCCAACTGCTGTTGTACCCCCAATCCATCAAACTTTGGCTTTTGTATCTGCGAAACCATAGCCGTAGAGGTTGTATTGTCCACCAGTTTCTCAATCTTCTCCTCTAAAGATATTGCATCATTTTTGCGCCTTTTCTTTTTCGCAGGACCAGCGCTCGTATGTTCGTCGTGCTCGTTGCCATGCACTCCAACCTCGTAGCCAACATCTTCCTCCATTACTTTGGAGAACAGATGTATAATTTCCTTGTCTTCTTGATTTGTTCCGCATCGAAGAAGTTTAAATAAAATCATGGAATGCGCACCCGAGGTCATGAATGTCTGGTCTGGGTGCTTCAGAAGAAAACTCCCGAAACGATGTGGATAGTTTTGTCCTGAGGCCGACCTTTTTTTTTAAAAGTAAGTGAAGTCCTTTCGGGCTTCTTGGTAATGGCGCTTCAATAAAAAAGGAGATCTCTTCACCACTGGCATACGGGATGGATCGACCTTCTCCAAAACATTGGAGAGATCCGCTATCGTTGATAATGTTTGGTCATTAAAGCGATCTGCAACCACAGAAAAATCTTCATCCCTTCCGACCCTGTCATCCAGCTCCTGGCGGTCTAGGGGTAGTCCGACGGCCTTCATGATAGCTTTTCGGGCGGTTTCGTCATCCTTGATGACAAGTGCGAGACGAGCAAATTCGTCAAGTGTGAATTTTGGCACGCCGTTTGGCTTGTGTCGTAGCAGGAGCAAATCTTCAGGTTCTGCTTCACAGTGCAAGGTTTTCTGTGCTTCGCACACTCTAGCACGAATTTGTTCCATGTACGATGTCCAAAGATCTCTCTCACGTTGCTCAAACAGTTCTAAGAGATGAGCATCGTCTGGGCAAGACTGTAAAATCACGTTTGAGTGTTGTAGTTTTCGTAAGTCTTGTACAAACGAAGAGTTTGTTAACAATTCCTGTAAAGAAACACCCAGAAGGGCTTTTGCTTTTGCTTTCATCATCAAACGCGCAAGCACACGGTTCTTCGTTCCTCACTTTGTCACTCCTATGGAGGACTCGAGTGAAAGAAGCTGGTTTTTTGTTTTCCCGATAGATAGGTATAAAGTGCATCAATTTCCGTGTAAGCCTGCACGAAGAACAAGGAGATGTTCTAGTTTGGTGGTGGGAAACAGTCTCATCAGGAACAGCCGCTGCCACCAGGCTATTACTGCCTGGTGTTTATGTCGGTAGATCAAGAGCAAGGCGAGATTTCACACCTTCGTCAGATATATTGGTGGCAGGACCATTTTCGCCGGGCCACCAAGATGAACCAGGATCATGAGGATAGACTGTGTGGGTGTTTGTCGCTGGGGGGTGAATTTGTTGACATGGAGAGATCGGGGGAGGTTGCTTGGGAATTAGAAAGCAAGGATGCAGTTATCTGCTGCTCTGTTGCTGTTCAACAACAGGAAGCTCAGGAAGTAACGTTTTTTTCAAACAGGAGGAGATGTGGACGGTAATTTCAAGAGCTCATACAGCGCGTTAGGAGAACTGCAAAGTATGCAGTAAAAGGAGTTCAAGAATGTTGCATGCAGGGATTGAAGTTTGAATTGGGCGATTCATTGAGATCTCAGAGCTCGTTCTGTGTATGTTTTCTTGAAGTACGGGTTATAAAAATGTTGGGAAAAGTTTCAAACTAGAACCAAAGTATCCAGTGATAAGGACCCACGTTGCAGGACGCCAGTACCCCAGTACGGCTGAGACGGCTGTGTATAATGGCCCTCATGCAGCCTGTGGACAAATACCCTTGACATTGTAGTAGGGGGCCTCGTGTAGTTGTTTCCTGCACGTAGAAAAAAGAACTGCACCGGACGTTGCATTCGTTCTTCCGGTGTAGTCAGCAAATTATGCTTGTTTCAGAGAGTGACGAGGAAATCTATCAGGGTCCTCATCCCGCGGGAAAATCTATGCAATATGAAGTGAGGGAGAGAAATGCATATGAAAGATTTGTGATGACCATTGCTATCCAGTAAGAATTATACACAGGTCTTGGAAGTCCTGTGGCATAGTGGCAAGGCGGTCGTAGTTCCAGGGTAGTTTTGCACAGTACGGCGCAAATATATCCTAGAGGTTACTAGTTTAGGCTTGGCCGTATTAGTATCCAATAGGTTCTCTCTACGTCGACCTCCAAGGACCAGAAAGATTTGTGTATACTGACAAACTGATGGAACCCTGTTTCGGCTGTATATAAGAGTCTCCTCGCCTCCCCCCCTCTTCTCGCTTTGTCTCCGCAGCCCGTCGAGCTCTACGTCCTCCTTTCTCTTCCCTTCTATAAACTTTCTCTGCCTTGATCTTTCTCTCTTCCAAACATACGCAATATTATCATGTCTGAAGTGTTGAGTTCGGGAATAAAAGGCACGAGTATGTTGCGTCCGACACGTTCGATTGTTGACTCAGCAAAGCCTGAAGGTGTGAAGAGGAAGATACCGTTCGATTTTCTTCTTTGCACGTCGTTTGGTCGAACTGCATCTTTCGAGTGACTGAAGAAACTTGACGAAGACATTGCTTTTGATGGTAAACTTCTTGCAAAAAAATACGTTCATTTTCATTGAGTTGAAGCATGTGTATTTCCAAGACACGTTACCTGGTTGTTTGGCGACAACCGCCGAAAACTACTTGGTCCTCGCTGGCTGTTTCCATTCTTTGATCTTCCTGGTTCTAGATGTCTCCAGCGTTGTATCTCCTGAGAGAGTATTAGAGAATGGGGCATTGATCACCCTGGCTGTGGAATTTGGAGAAGAATGACCGTCTGCGTATACGATAATGAATTAACGAGATGGACCTGAAATCGCTGGACGTTTCGATGCAAATCGCAGCTAGAGCGAGAAGATCCGACACATTTTGCATCTAAAAAGGTTAGTGTACCTAAAAATAGGCTTCGGGAATTCTTGAATTCATAGCGGAGGCAAATGAACCAGAACTAAAATAATGAATGGGCTTTTATGCTCGGATCTACGTGGACCTCGGACAAGTATCTTCTCGGTGTTCAAAGACTGATTGCCTCTGGGATTTCCTGTTCAGCTATGGAAGTGAAAGACATGGGTTTTGTGAGGTTTTCGAAGATGGAACTTCGTCAATGCATCAATATATTTTCTGCTGAGGAGCTTCGGACCATCGTAAATTACTGGTCCACAACATCAGCCTGGCAGACAATGAACTAAAAATTTGCTGCAGGGAAACAGATCCTTGCAAATTTAAGGATTGAAATGAAGTCTGGAGCAAAGGCTAGTCTCAGAATTGGTACGCAGCGCACCACTTCTAACTCTACGAAATCCTATTTGTACTACTTCTGTCACGTTTTAAACTTTGAAAGCATCGTGGAGTCAACAGCCAAGCAGACTACAACCTACTGGCACCAAAACCCACCCTGCGCGTCGGCTAGGTCTCCGTCGTTGTTCCTCCACCACGAAGCCCCGAGAACAAGTTCTGCCGCTCCGAGAATGCTAAGGTGATGTGAACGATGGTGAAAATGGTTATCTGAAAAGAAGCTCTCTA
>NBIV01000378.1:0-59799 GCA_003194525.1 Gracilariopsis chorda
CTAAACAGCGCACCAAATGAAGGAGGGTTTCCTCCATTTTGCATTCAAATTTCGCGTTCATGGTTAACAACACCATACACTTCCTTCATTCTTGTGAACAACAAAACCCGGAAAACCTCATTCCATGTGTTTCCTCTTTGCTCCCCTGCGGGATCTAGACGACAACCTTCTCAATGCACTTGCATGGGTCACACCTCGCTGCCGCACGTTGTTCACGACATCGTTTTGCTCCCCCTTTGTCCCACACACTGTAGAGCTCGTAACCTGTAACTTTTGATCTCCAGCTACGCCACCACCACCACCACCACCGCCGCCAAAACCACCATTCCCATCATCGCATTCCGCAGAAAAGCCCTCGCCCACTTCCCTCGCAACCCCTCTCACCGGCCTCAACTTCCTCACCGTCGAACTCCTCCGGCAAATGCCTCTTTCATCCCCACATTCAATCCGCGACTGCTTCCTGATCTCTTCCTCACGTATGTCTGCAATGTTGATAGGAAAACGTAGCGCCTTCCCCCTGAGTGACTCAAAATAGTGATATGGCACGTCCTCCTCCAACCATCCCTGCTCCCCTTCAACACCCATCGTCCTTACTCTTCATCATCCCATTCACCTCGCGTTCCCCCACGCGTTTGGCGCCGCGTGCTACTCTCAAGCACCCACACTGGGTTCGCCCGGTACACTTCCACCATCGAGCCCACCCCGGGCAGTACGTCATATAAAGGCTCCAAAATCTTGCGACGTAATGGTGTATTCACCTGCATGTTTAGCACGCTCGGGATCGTGCCCACCATAAACCTCTCATCCTCTTCGCTTTCCCCTAAAAACCCTCTAAACGTAGCCTTGTGGCTATTGCTTGCGTACCCCTCCCTCACAAAGTCGCTCTCACACCCATACTCAAACAGCCGGTCAGCTCGTACAACACCACCGTCTCTCTTGTAGAAAACCACCTGCCCTTCTTCCGCTTGTTCAGCCGCTCTGCGCGCACAATATACCCAAACATCCGAACCGCCCGCGTCGCATGGCTACCAATCCGAATTGCATACGTGCTTGGAACCACAATGCTAGTGCCCACCTTCATGTAGTACATCTTCACACACCCCTTGTCCAGCGGATTCAGTGGAGCAACGTACTCAAAATACAAGCCGCTATTGTCAGCCTCTGCGCTGTAGCAGCGCACAATCTCCTCCGTAACAGTTACGTGCACACCCGCTTCTTCCATAACCCTTCGCCGGTTGTTGTCGTGGTTGGGGCTGCGTTGTGGCGAGCTTGATGCTTGTGCTGCCCTTAGAATTGCCTTCACTGTCTACTAGCTGGCTTGGAAACAAGGTTAAAACGATGTACTCGCCATACTCCACCCACCTGCCCGCTTGCACACTATTGCTCTTCCATCCATTCCAAGCTTTACATCCACTTCCACTCACCGTGCTCGCCCTCGAGCAAAGTACACTGCGAGAGCCCTCGATGGACACCTCGTCCATGCGCTCGTTCAACACCCGAATGAAGTCCACCATTCCTGTCACAATCGAACTTCCAAACAGAACTGACAATACACACTCGACACTAGCGGCACATTGTCGAATCTCGGGGTCTGATCGGTATTCGCTCCATGCACGCCTTCCACCAGCGCCCGCTCCAGAACCTTCAGAATCACCCACTGTTGTGCGACCATCATCGAGTCCAGTAGCTTGCATCGTTCACCCCTGGTCGCCCTCCTCTTCTCCAGCCGCGTTTAGCCTCGCTACCCCCGACCGGCCTACATAGTTATGCCGCAGCGCCACTGGGCATTGCTCGGCGCCGAGAAAGCTCTGCACATCCCCCAAACTTTTGTTATAACGCAAATGCTGTTCGATTTGTAAGTAATCTTCCGCCGAAAACGCGCTAATGGCCATCCAAAACCCGAAACCCCCCACCACCCCTTCGTAAGCCACCTTCCAAACCCGACTCTTTTGCGTTATCAGTTGTAAAGCCTTTAAATTCACTTAAAACCGCTTCATCCACCAAAACCTCCACTGGAACGTCAACCGACCCCACCAACTGCATGCCTTCCAGTACGGAACACTCTTTCCCACGACCCATATTATGAAAACCCCTAAAACCCAACACAACTCACTTTTAACGCTCTCTCAAAAACCCCTCATGTGTGCCGTGCAACGGGAGCAGGCGTACCAAGACGGGTACTAGTGCAAAGCTAAAACCGCAACAGTCGTCCTGTAACCTAAACAAACCTAAAAAAAGCTTGCTTCCAGCAGTAAATTTCGACCAGCAACATAAAACCCTAACCGTAACAGCCACACATACACCTATTACAAGACACGCCTAAACGTGTATGGCGCCTTATAAGTACGTATGTACGCCCGCTACATTCCACGACGTTATGCTAAAACGCGCCTCCAAAAGATAACCCACCGTTCAACCTACTACCGACCTCCAAAACAGAAAAGATCCCCATGGATTTGTCTGAGCTTTCCTCCGAGATATGCAGGAGAATTCAAGCGGCGAAGTCATCTACTATAATTCTCGCCCCCGCAAACTTATTCGTTGGCCCATTGATAGGACGAAGCACATCACACACCCACCTTGTTGCACTCGCAAACCAGATTGTTTGTGGCGTGGACTTTCATGTGTCGCAAGCTTTGCTCGTGGTGAAGGGCGACAGCGGCTTGGCCCTTGGAAAACTACTTGTTGTAGGTGGCAGTCACTGACTTCCCGTCAGCGCTCACTTGAATCATATGCTTCTCATTCCATACCGGCTCATTAATCTAAGTGGGATGGTTACCGACAACATCATTCTGCAGCTCAAACGGTACAACGGCATCATTGCGCACCGTGTCGAGTCCTCAGAGCCCAGACCCTAAATGTACACCATCATGGACCAAGTGCTCATGTACGGCAAACTAAAGGAATTTTGGACATCGCAGCAGATCAACCGCCGACAACAGACGCGCAGAACACGCGCAAGACCGCAGTCCATGACCCAAAACAAGCTGCTACGTCTGTATAAATTGCTTCAAACGTCGGCAGGTATTAACAGTCGCCATGCAATACAACTCTTAGACTTCACCTTCAAACCCAATTTCATCCGCGGGTACATGTCTGGGGCGGACAAATCGCTTCAAGCAGACGTGCTTCCTGATCTGTGCTATGTAGAAAAACACGCGAGAACCCGATTCTCTCGCGCCTCTCTTAAAACCGTTCGTAACTGGTCTCTTCGCAGTATCCAGAAAACTGTCACGTACTGGAATTATAAATCCCAATGCAGCGGCGCTAGTAACTTTGTGTGTCACTTCTCTGACGATTATGATCCATTTCCCGGTGCCGACGAAGAGGATCCCGACAAAAATGGCTCACAACGTTCTAAACGCGACAGTCCTCTCGCCAAGCATATTTCGGAGCACCCTGCCGCCAAGAAACGGAAAACAACGATAACTCCGTCCGCCACAACATACTTGAGAAGACAACAAAAGCAGCCAGGTAAGGACGAAACAAACGATGAAATGCAGCCGGGGCGGCAACAACAACCGCTCCCCACAATACCAAGGCGTAAATTGTCACTGCATCCAACACCAAAACCCCATCCCCCTCGCCAAAAGCCCAGCGGTCGACGCGTTCTAGTCAAACGCCTAAGCGCGCTAAATTCGCATGTTCACCACCCTCAGGCTGGGATGGATACGTCAACTGGGATCTGCAAGGTAATATGACCTTTCACACAACCTGCAATGACGTTTGGAGAACGAGCACGTCGCAAAGACCGACGTTCAGGCCCAGCAACATGCAGTACCCTACAGCCAGGAGGAAAGAATTTATATAGTTAACATGGTAAGAGAACGAGTTCTTTCAGGCCCCTACAACCCTAGTATCGCCGAAAATGGCACCAAGCACGACGACAACCAAAAACTAAATCAACAACCACAATCCATCCAACAGAGTTTTCAATCTTGCGTCGGTTTTTTCACAGGTTTGCGCAGAGTTGCACAACAACACAACCAACAAGGACCTAAACAGCAGTCGCAAGCCCAACCACCTGCACAAGCCAGTACTGGCTGCCACAGGAGGCTTCCTTCAAACAACTCTCTCGCTATCCGAGCAAGAGGTGCGTTCTATACAAGAGTGCAGCATGGCTAGTGACCAAACTATAATGTTCACGTTGTCCTTTCTCAACAGCTAGACTGAGCCATCATTAAAGAAAGAAATGTACATTCTGGACCCTCAGCTAGTGGCTGGATGGTGGGATACCGTCTTACGCGAGGGCAGTTCAACGTTGAATCGTCTCAGCGCCGAATTCAAAGAATTTCGCAACACATCAACAAAACGCAAATCCAATCCCCTTGACAAAATCTGGACATCGAAACTGTCCATTGTGATGTTGTGTAGGCACAATCATTGGACGCTAGTTCCGTTTGCCAACCTGCCACTTCTTGTTGAAAGGCTGGAGCGTGCCCCTCATATGTTAAAACGATCGCACAAACAACAATTGAAACAATGCAGAGCCACCATGTTCTGTGTCGATAGCATGTCGGCCAACAAATCTCCTCATGCTCCGCTCTCTGCAAACATCGTTCATTACCTAACCGCGTCGTACCCAGGACAGAACGTCGTATCCTTCCGCCTCCTATCGTCACTCGTCACCGCTCACCACCTTCGACGCAGTATCCAGCAAGACCTCGAGTGTGGATTCTTCACAACCTACCACATCGAGATCATTTCTAAACAAATCTCAACGTTTTTAAACGGTTCCGAAATGGACGTGAAAAAGCACTTCAACCTATGGTACACCAAATTCCCCTTCACCCACTACGCCGATTGCATTTGGCACCGTATGGAAGCTCTCATGCACACATCCGAGGAAAAGGGACAGGCACCTGTACCATGCAACATGTTCACTGCCTCGGCTCAATAGCCCCTGAAGCAACCCACCGAAACGACCCATCCAAGTGTCCCACATACAAAAACCCCTATAACTCCAGAAGCTTTCAACGCCCAGCACACCGTACACCAGCGAGGTGAACCCCTAAAACCAAAAACCCCTTCAAAGCGAGATGGTTTGCATGACGGGAAGCGACAACTTCAACGTAACCGTACACAGCTCACACAGCACGTCCCCACATCCAATATTAACAACAAAACACTACGCACCATCCTTCAAGACCCTGTGGTACTCAACGCGGTGACAGACGCTGTCAAAGGGAGCGACTTTGCAGGGGTTAAAACGGCCCTCACTACCATTTTGCTTCCTCGTATTCGGAGAGCTCTGCACAAGCCCAATGATAGCCACCTTTCTACTGCTACTAACGTTGTTCAATCGCACCAACCGCCACAACTGCTTCCACAACAACACGCTCCTTCTCCTGTACCCTACCGCAAAGAAAACCCAATCAACATACTTCCCCATCGTATATCTACAACCTCGGCACATGCAACGGATGGTAATATGTCATTGCTCATTCGGGAAGGAAATGATCTCGTGAAGCAAACAATGGACGAAGACCTACGGAGCGAATGGGAGGCGTGTATGCTGAAAGCACGAGCACTTGTTGCCAGGATGAAAAAAATACAACAGCGTAGAACTGTTGGGGGGCAGGCCCATGCCCCACACTAAAAACCGTAAAAACCCACCAAAAAATGTTCTCCATACAACCCAATTTTCGGCATAGCAGCGTTTTACGTACAGCTACGAAGAATAAAACCCACACAAATAAAAACCCTACACTGTTCTTAAATCTCTACAAATCTTTCCTATGGCAGGTATAGTGGTACAGCCTTTTCGGCAACCAAAGCTCCCATGAGCTGCTTATGTTTAATTTATCACCCAAAACAACACAACAACACCCCTTGGGTTGTCGCTAACTCCCCACGACTGCAAAACCTGAAAACGCCACGAACAACAAGCGCTGGGCTTTACTTTGGCATAGATGCTTTGTTTACATACCTCGACGGCGACAAAGCACACCGTTGTATTTGGAATCGTTTTAAACGCGTGCGAGGAGGTTAATTGACAACAGCGAGACCTTTGACGCGCTGGCAAACACGACGCGCTCCCCAAAACGCTACCACACGCTGTTGGGAACCTTAAGCTTTGAAAAGGTAAAACAGCCTTGCACAACAATGCCTGACCGATGAAACTCATTTCAAAGTACTCGCTTAACAACTAAAAGTCCCAATTCCTTACAAGTTTTAATGATCCGTGAATAAGCGACCGCTGCACGCTTGTAAGACGACAATTTTTACTATCGCACATGCCCGCACTGGTTGCTCGATCACTGGCGCTTCAAAACATTACAATTTTTTAGACTGCAGTGGTCGAGCGACCACCGCTGCACGCTTGTAAGACGACTATTTTTACTATCGCACATGCCCGCGCTGGTTGCTCGATCACTGGCGCTTCAAAACATTACAATTTTTTAGACTGCAGTGGTCGAGCGACCACCGCTGCAATGTACGACAGGACTTTTTCCTGTCGCACATGCGCGCAGTGGTCGCTCTACCACTGGCGCTCCAAAAAAAATACAATTTTTTGCTTGCAGTGGTCGAGCGACCACCGCCACCATGTACGACAGGACTTTTTCCTGTAGTACATTCGCGCTGTGGTTGCTCGACCACTGGCGCTCCCAAAAATTACAATTTTTTAGCCTGCAGTGGTCGAGCGACCACCGCCGCCATGTACGAAGGGACGTTTTCCTGTCGTACATGCGCACTGTGGTGGCCCTCAAACCACTGAAAAACCGCAAACATTTGTTTTTTTTTGGCACCCGTTTTTCTAACGCCAACTGCACGCATTTGCAGCACCGACAACGTCATACGCATTTGTCAAAGCACCATTGCCACAAGCTCATCATCTGTGCAAGTTGTACAAAGACCAACATGCAGCGAAAGAAAGTCCTCAGCCCATTTACAAGCAGCAAACGATTTTTTACTTGTACCAACAAGAATGTCGAAGCCGTAGTTACCCGTTCATTCCTCCAGTTCTAAAATCACTCTCTCCCCCGTTCCTTCCCCCACATCACTCCCCGCATGCAGTTCCTCCTCGCCGCTTCCTGATTCCATCTCTATATCCACGACGTCATTCATTCCGTCCTCATTCTCCACATCATCACCCGCCCCATAAAGTCGCGTATCGTCCTCCACAAACTGAGGTTTGAACCCTTTCTCGCGATGCACCGCATCTGGCATATGGTACCCATCCGTTATCATGTACATGTGATACCGGAAAATCATGTCCTTCATAGTGCTGTCCAAACCCCCAGCCCTCGCGTGGAACACGTTCCCACGTCCCACAAGAATGGAGTACGGCGATATTTGATACTTGCGGACGACCATTCCTCGCGAAAACTGCTTCAAATTCCTCCAGTCCGTCAGCACAATCTTGTGGCTCCCTTCACAAATCTATAATGGGAATGAAAACTGCCCTGAAACCATCAAAAAGTAGCCCGTGTTCGCCTCATCCCTTCTCTCGTCCATAGTCAGCCCACGGAAGTCGGTGTGCAGCGCTTGACGCATACAATTCCGAGACGATGCCAACACTCGTCCCCCAGTACGCGGCACGTACATCTTCCTTGTACCCAAATCTCAGTTGTTTGCCAACCACAACGCTGCGGCTACTTGCCCCAACCGAGCATCCAGAAGGGCTCGCTTCTTCACCACCCAATGGGTGCCCCCTCGCGTTCCATCGCATGCACAATTCCCTTGCGCGTCGTTATAAGGCGCCCTTCCCCTTTCGACCTTTTCGTACCGTCCACGCTTTTTCCAGTATTGATGATTGCGTTCCAACACGTCCGGTTCGATTCCACTCGCAAATCCGGTTGCTCACTGTAGTTGGTAACGAAGGACTCCAGCATCTTCCCTGACACATCTTCATCGTCCCCTACCCTAAACGGACAATCCAAATCAATTGCAAACCCGGGAAGAACGCAAAAGCCTTTTTCTTTCACCTCCTGCCGTTTTTCCGCGAAAAACTGTACACCCAAAGAGTCCATATAGCGTACTTCGGTTTCTAAAGGCTGACCACCGCCCGAACCTACACCGCCAGCGCTCTTGGTCCCACTTTGCTGTAGACCTTCAAGAACGCCTATGATCCCCCAACCCAAATCATCGTAGCAATGCTTTGCGGCATGCCAGTACACCGTGTGGTGAACACACTGCAGTTCGGCTGCCGTGAGCACCTCGGCGCGATGTCCAGGCGGAATGTGAACCGCCTTCAGCCACGGGAGTACATGTTGAATGCAATTATCGTTCGTACGCCAAAGACCAGGAGGCATAACGGCATAATTTCACCAACGAGGATACGCATCTTCCGATTCGTACAGCTCGCTCCGAGTGAGCATGCTGGGCCACTCATCCGGATTTGCGTCGTCCAATAACCGTTCCACAACATCCTCTTCACCGCCGTCCGCTCGAAACGCGTCGTCACCATCGCTACCATCTTCCTCGTCCTCGGTGCCTTCTTCTTCGTTCACGATCCCCACACCACGAATGTTGTTGTCCCTGAACAACATACGCCATCCTTCAGTGTGCAAACTTTGAAGGAAACGTACGGTTGCAGGGAGCAACCGACCGCCTCTTCTACCCGCCTTCCGAATAGGACCGCGGCGCAAAGTGCTGCGGGCATCCACAGAAGATGCAGTAGTCATCACGGTCCTTACGATACGGCGGTGCCGGAGGCTTCGTCGTACGCCTCTCAAGCTACTCGAACCGCCTCTTGAATTAACACTATATGCCGGTGCTGAACTTCGTGGCGTTCCACTCACCATTTCAACCTCCCCGTCCTCCCCAGCTTGTTCGACATCTTGAACTGCAATATTCATAGGCTCGGCCTCTTGCTGGACGGATTCAGCGGCTTCTGAGAGCTCTACATCGCCCTGGCCTTCACCTTCAGCATTAACGCACAACTCGCGCATCCACTTCCCCAGCTTACCAGTGAACGCGCTCACAGCGCGCCCAATGGTTACTTCACTCAAATCCATACGCGGCACCTTGACGAACCTGTTGACTTGTTCAACGCCGAAAGCCTCGACTGTGGTCGTTCCGTTTGCAACCGGGGACATCGTTATTTCCTGTCGTAGAAATTCCTCCACATCAATACTGAGGGCGCGGGCCCACAACTTAATTTCGCGGCTGAACGCAACCACTCGGCTGTAAAAGTACGACCGCACAAGCTCAAATCCACCCCGAATGTCGGGGCTGTTCGGTCCCGTATAAAACTTGAGGCATTCCGTCGCGAATGAGAAGTCACGAACATCCAGTTTCAGTAGCATATCACTGGAAACGTGTGTGAGCCCGATGGCGGGCCGCTCCTCACAAAACTTCTTAAACACCGGTAGAAGTGCAGGCACTTGCGCTAGTTTAAGACCCACATCAGCAAAAAGACGAAGCTGACGTGTGTCTAACTTTCCGATCAACTCGCTCGACTTCAGCACACCCGCCAATTGCGAAGGGGTAGTTTCTTCCACCCCCACTCCGCGTTCCACTTGTACGGTTCCTACAATACTGACTGTGGAGTGTACGCGATCTGCAAAGCGCATCTTCAGCACCGCTGACGACGTATCATTCAATAATGTTCCAAGACGAAGAATCTCACTAGGTGTGAGGTCCTTACCATCTCGCCTCTTCCACATCAACATGCGCAATGCTTGCGTGATCTGCCGCCACAACTCCAATTTAGCCTGCCGACGTCGATGCATAATTCGATGGTGCCTGCCATATATGAGTTCAACACGTCAATCAATACGCCCGTTCTCCACAAATCCGTCCTCCAAAGGACGCCCGTTTGTGTTCACGGTAACACTCATCATGCCAGACGAATACAGCAAACCCTTCCGATCAAACTGCTCTTCCAGTTGCTGCAAATAATTCTCACTCACACCACGCGGACTGAAGTGAGGATCATCAATGAGCTCTAACTCAATTATATATTCCTGTACTTCATAATCACTGAAGTTGATACTCTCGTACACAATGGAGGTGCCTATATCCACCAACTGTTCGACATCACCTTCGCTCTACGGAGTGTGTGGGTTCACACTACCATCCGGCGCTGCCGTCACCGCCACAATTTCCACCGCATCCATTTCACCCCTCTGGGTCGCGGTACCTCGCCCAGAACTACGGAGAGCAGTACCGGGAGACGCTAATGACATGCGCTCCAGCTGGGGTTCGTCTTTGCCATCCCCTCCACGCACCGTTGCGGGTAACAAAAGCGGTGGCATCGGCGGTAGGGTCTTGGTGCTCGGTACACCAGGCGCACGGCACAGCGTGCCTGCACGGCTCGTACTGCCACCCGCAACTCTAGAGTTTCCGGCGACCGGCCCACGTGAAGAGTGGGCCACATCATTCCGACTATCCGCTCCAGAACTCGACACTGG
Organism: Gracilariopsis chorda; assembly: GCA_003194525.1. Taxonomy (NCBI): domain Eukaryota; phylum Rhodophyta; class Florideophyceae; order Gracilariales; family Gracilariaceae; genus Gracilariopsis; species Gracilariopsis chorda. Next base: position 10,359 of record NBIV01000378.1, read on the forward strand.
TACTGTTTGTGAGGTGGGCACCATAGTGCGTATTGCGGAGCTTGGGGCTCTGCCAGACTTCGACAAGGAACGCGTCGCCGAACGATTCGACTGTACCACAACGGTGAGGCCCGAACTCTTCATGCTTGAAGGTCGAGTACCCGGATGAACACTGCTTCTAACAATCGCTCTCGTGCCGCTAGCCCGCGGAGATGTCGACACAGAACGCCCGCCTGAAACAGCTCTCCTTGAACCGCTTGACCTCGGGATTTGACTTCTTAACCGCACAGAAGCTGACGCACTTCCACGCGGATGCATCAACGTTAAGTCGCACACCACAAACAGTCCACTCTGAATTTCAGACAGATGCTTCGGTGGTTCTTCGCCCCCTTTGAAGGGATAAGGGTACGCCGCACCCCGATTACCTGTTATGCGAACGCGGTGCACAAACACCAAATCTTCGTTTGGCTTCGTGATCTCCGAAACCTCATGCCCATGGAGCGTACGGCTAAGCTTTCCATCAGGCGAGAACAGAACAGCCTCGCCAGCAACCTTCCCATCCGCCAAGGTCAACGTTACTTCTTCGCCGGCCCTGAACGAGTGTGCGTTTTTCGCCATGCTGAGTTCGCAGGCTTTTTGTTCCAACCTCAAGAACAACGAAAAGGGGATGTATAGAATGGATGGAAAGAGGGAATAGAGGGAGTACGGATGGATACCCAGTTAAGAGAAGAACAAACAAGCGGGGAGGTTGTAGATTGAGGCGACGGGCTGCAACTCTCGTGGGCGGCCACGCCAATTTGATGGCGCCCGCGGTTTTCAATTTCCCACTTGTCAATCTCAAAGGCCGCCGGCGCACCCCGGCACATTGCATAATAAACAGTTATATCCCCTGCCACGTAATAATGGCACCTTGCAAAGTTCATGCCAAACGCTGCGCACTCATATTGCAACACAGTTTGAAAAGCCACACTGCAATATAAAACCTGCTTCGTAAGCTTTTGAGACCTCCCTTCCTGTAACAGCCCTGACCAGCGCTCAAGCATTCGCGCAACTCTGCACGTGCGTACATGTACAATGGGACTATATCCCGTCGTACATGCGCACAGTGGTCGCTCGACCCTTGGCGCTCCATAAACATTACAAGTGTTTAGCCTGCAATGGTCGAGCGACCACCGTCGCCATGTAGCACAGTACTTTTTCCTGTCGTACATGGCGGCGGTGGTCACTCGACCACTGGCGCTTCAAAAAATTACAGTTTTTTAGACTGCAGTGGTCGAGCGACCACGGCCGCCATGTACGACAGGAAAAATTCCTGTCGTACATTCGCGCAGTGGTCGCTCGACCACTGGGGCTCCAAAAAATTACAATTTTTTAGCCTGCAGTGGTCGAGCGACCACCACTGCCATGTACGACAGGAAAAAGTCCTGTCGTACATGCGCGCAGTGGTCTCTCGACCACTGGCGCTCCACACAATTACAATTTTTTAGCCTGCAGTGGTCGAGCGACCACCACCACCATGTAGGACAGGAAAAAGTTCTGTCGTACATGCGCGCAGTGGTCGCTCGAACACTGGCGCTTCAAGAAATTACAATTTTTTAGCATGCAGTGGTCGAGCGACCACCACCGCCATGTACGACAGGAAAAGTTCCTTTCGTACATTCGCGCAGTGGTCGCTCGAACACTGCTGTCCCAAAACCTTTACAGTTTTTTAGCCCCCAATGGTGGAGCGACCGCCACCGCCATGTACGACAGGACAGTTACCTGCGGTACATAGGCGCATTGGTTGCTCGACCAATAGCGGCCCAAAAACCGCCTTATTACCCAGCTGCGGTCGGCGCGCAGGATGTATTCCTGACGTTCAAACCCCTAAACCTCCGTCTTCACCTCCCTTTCCCCTAAGCGATTGTTTCACGTTCCGTATCCCTACGCTTCCCAATCTTTCCTTCCTTTCCTCCTTTTTTTAACAGTGGTGTACTTCACAACCGTTTCGAGACGATTCTGTATTACGCACCAACGCCTGCTCCATTTACGGATATTTTAGCTGCTTCTGTTTACGCTTGCGAACCCTGTTGGTAATCAGACGACCGCTTGCTCACGAATTATTCACGTATATAAACGTGAAGATCGTCGTACCAGGTGCTCATTCAACCGGCTGCGAAACGCAATTTTCATAATGCCCAACTACACGAGCACCATCTTGACTCTGTTGGAGCTAGGCGATGAGTATGCCCGTGAACGAACGCCAGGCGATCGTCCTAGGAACGCCAAGTACGCCACTCTCGTGGATCACGCGATTCGGGTGCGAAGGAACTCCACTGCTGCGCGCGAGCTCTGCTCCCAAACAACCAACACCCCGAACGTGTCTACTTTCGGGAATGAAGAACTACGCCGCGCGTTGTTGTCCACTTCGAATACCACTCGCAATGCGTTCCAGCAAACGCACCAAACTGCGAAAGTGATCGACCAAACAGACACCGAAAACGAATCAAGGGTGAAGGACTACTACTGCGTATGCAACGCACGTGGTATAAACTCCACATTTCACTTCTTGCTCAGCGACTTGATCAAATCGCCGGTCACGGGCATTAATACGCGCAAGAACAAACGCAACGATGTCCCAACAGAACGCGCTTCGCGATTCGAGGTGTTGATTTACATGACGATATTCGTACAGTTGTCTCGCCAGCGCGTAGCTTTCTCTGGAAAGTGAAAGCGAGGACCACCAATTCCGGGTGCTCAGACAACGCCGACCATCCTTAGGAACTTCAAAACGTTCACCTGCAGCCGAGTTGCGTACGGTGTGCAACAGGTGACTCGCTCGTGGGATTGCTTTGCCACCTTTCTTGGATTCGCTGACGTTGAGAGCATGGTGTACCCGTATATCATTTTCGATCCGGACAGCTTGGGGTTTGAAGTAATAGGCAATCGTGAAGATGGCTTCTCTCCACTCACGCAGCTTAAAACGCTCACACAGGACCTTAAATCATGCACCGACCCATCCCAAGTGGACTCCAAAGCGGTCGCACAATCGGACGAGGTGGATTCAAGCCTCCGCGCACTGAGTGAGGAGTTCCTTAGCGATGTGGTCAGCGTCGTCTCACATCCCCGACTGTACGAGGCGAACTTGCGCCCATGGCAGTTGCTGCTAGAGTTGCTTCCATACGACAAGCGTAAGGCAATCGAACCGCAGCATTCCCGGCAACGTTCGTTCCCCCAACGGTTCGACAAGCTGAGTGCGCAGCTTTGGAAACCCATTCGTGAGGTCAACACCCAACAACAAAACGCGCACGCCAGTGCCAAATCTGCCACTACTGCTGCTGAGCGTCCCGCCACTTCCGCCATATCAGTAGACGTCATAGACTTAGTACAAGAACCCACCAGCAGTAGTAGCAGCAGTGGAACCACGGGCATCAATTCCAAAGCGCCCCAACCCCCCTCCTCGCTAGGCCCGGACCCACAGAGTACAGCAGAGCGCGATCTTCCCTACAGCGAGGAGTAGGCGGACATCATTCTCCCAGACCAGCTGGTCGACCTACACGTGCTCAATGCATTGTAATTGGTGCAGGAGCATATGATGAAACACTACGTAATGTATTGCTGCGGCTTTGACGACCTCATGGATGTGCACAACACATTGCGTGCCCCGGACCCCGTGCCATGTTTTCAGGCCCAATTGGTATTGACAGACCCCCCTTACGCCATTCGCTCTATGCGTGGCAGGCCGAACAGCGACTACGACACCCTCACCATCGCCGACATGAAAGGGGTTACAATAACAATGCGTCGCTTCTTACGGGCTGGTGGCCACTTCGTCATTTTCTGCTCGCTTGAGCAGTTCCCGCGTTGGCATAAGCTGTTGAACAGCATTGATCGCAGGGAAGCCGATTGTACCGTTGCCCCAATGTTCCGCGTGGACCACTGCCCATTGCAAATGATCCGTGCACCGGGTAACAACACCGTGTCGCCGGGTCGAGCATCTGGAGAGTTGATACCCATCACCCAATACGCGGTGCATGGCGTCAAAACAGGTCTCACTCGGGCGCAAGAGGACAAAAAGGTGAACTACACCAACTTCAGTTATGTACCGTCCACGGTCACCGCGTACAAGAACGTCATCGACCGTGTTCCGGCCGTCGATGTGAATGAGAGTCTCAAGGGGGTCCGCTACACAGACAGCGGAGATGTGAAGCGTGAGGCTGTTCGTCCAGAACAGAAGCCGATTCGACTCCACATGGAGCTCATTGCCAGGTTCTCCCAACCGGGTGATACGGTTCTTGACCTGTTTGGCGGCACCTTCTCAACACTGCTTGCCTGCATGTCTTTTAAGAAAGGCGAAGCACGCAGATTCGTCGGTTGCGAGAAGGACGAAGCATGCTTCCACCACGCCAGACATCACGCACTGAAACACTTCTCAAGGCTCATCGCCGAGAACGTTTCCAGCGTTACCGTCTCGCAAGGTTTGGTGGATGCAGCCCACGCGGTGCACAACTACTTTAAGGGATATCTGCGTCCCTCCCGGACTTGGGCAGCCGTGCAAAACTTCCCTCAATACCAAACGCTGCCGGAGCACATAGTTTTGTATTGTGCCTCTACATGGCGTGCACAGGACTTCGTCATCACCGGCCTTCACATGGACCTCTCCCAATGGCCCGAGAAGTACCAAGGACTCTTCAACCTAATGAGCGTGAACGAGCTCCGCGCTCATGAGGCTTCAACGCTACGCCTTATTGTGGCTGAATCAACCATTGTGCACACGTCTGCTGGGGTTGGCGTTTTTGCAGGCTGTACTTTCGCAAAAGACGAGACAGTCTGCCAATTTTACGGCACGTTGGTATATCACGACATGTCTCAGCGAACCGAAATCCACAAAACATACGGCTCTGGCTTGATGGGCGTTACCCCACAGGATTTCCGCACGTATTGTATGCAAGTGGACCCCAGGGCTCCGGACTTCAACTCCCTCATCGGACTGAACAAGGACAAGAAAATACCAAGCGTTTGGATCTCGCCAGCCCCCTTTTGCGTAGGAGGACTCATCAATGACCCAAGGTACCTCCAGTTGGATCCTGACGCGCAGCCCGTTCGTGATGGTTTCAAACCCAAACGAACAGCCAATATCTACGTTGATTGTTCTGCGATATCTGTGCTTAAAACACGTAAGCACCTCGAGCCTTACACTCTGATAACAAACAGAGCTTCCCGCCGTATAGCACGTGGAGAGGAACTCTTCATCGACTACGGTACTTCTTACGATTGGACCCCTAAAAACCCTCTCTCTAACGGTGAAACCTCCTAAACAAATTCCTCAAACCTGCTCCTTTGCATGTGCGTAAAAACGTATTACGTAATCCTGTGCCGTATTGTGGTGTGCACCGGCTCATTGCCACTGTGCGCATGCGCATGTGTATCACCCCACACACAGCTCACCTCCCACCTTTCCAAAAAGCCAATTACAGTTTGTGTATGACGTCATGTGTGAACCTAAACGCACGCCCACATATCTCCAACCACGCCAGCCCCGTTTTCTCTCTGCACCTCATGGTGTACATGTTTGGCGAGTATTAGTCCCATAGCCTATGCGAGCTCATACTTCCGACGCTGTATGAGCGTGCCGAAAAACCCACATTGCGGCGCCTTTGCGCAAGCCCCATCACAATCATCACTACAAAAAGCCCACCAACCTTCCCCTAGTAAACCAATTCCCATATCTCCCTCTACCCCCACAAACGCCTACAACTCAACCGCACGCCAAAACCCATCTCTATCTCTCCCTCTGCCTTTCTTCTTATCTCCTTCCCTTCTGCGAGCATACCAATATGGACAACCTCACTTTGCATAACCACTCCATAGGACTGGACTCTATCCAGCCTGGTCCGGCTCCAAAAGCGAACACACCACAATCCAACCGTACCAACCCCAACGCTACCGCCATAATCTCAACATCAGCCGTGCAGATCGCGGATAAAGAACGAAATGTATCTCCCTCCTTCACCAACCTGCTCGAAACCGTTATCAACCTTGCCATTCACTCCATCGGCTTCTTCTTCCTGTGCATCAACTGCGAATCTGGCAACCCCTCGCGACGTGCAGTGCGTTATCATCTCCGAAAGGCACACTTCCTCCCCCAGGAAGAGGCTGGCAAAGCATCCGACATCATGTGGTCCCGCAGAACCGAAATGCTTAAGCAGAACAACCTCCCCCCGCTATGTAATTCGTATGGTCCGGAAGCGCCGAGCCAAAACGTGGCTGTTCTGCGTCCACTAGCCGGGCTGCAAATATTGAACGGCTACCGCTGCGCGCAGTGCACCTCCTGCTATATTGACCTTCAGCGTCTCCCTGATCACATCACAAACACAAATTCCAATCACGCGCATTCGGTTTCTTGGCTAATAGAACAAACATCGAAGCAAAGCACCATAATAGTGCAAACCAAATTCGACGCCCTTGTTGTCTGCTGTTTGCGGTGAGCTCCGCCTCCCCCGTTGGAACCATAATCAAACACCTTCAACTGCCTATCCGAGCGGTCAACATTCTGCAGCAACCCCTTCTACCCCAAAACCTCCAGTCCCAACCCCCGGCACCGATACTGCCACAGCCCATGCAACCCCCCAACCCGAACACAAACTCCAGACACCGACAAATACTGCAACCGGAAAACAAAACCGAAGAAGCAGTGAACAACTTCTTCAAAAGCTTAAGCACCTCACATATCCAAACCAATCATCTGCATCTGCAACCACAAGCACAACAAAAACCCAACTTCTTCATTGCGTGTACCAAGCTAGACATCATACTCCAGTCTGTTTCTGTCAGCCTCAAGGACGCAACCATACTCACAAATTCAACATGTGCAAGCGACATCGATGCAATGGCTGCTATGACCAACGATGTTCTCATGTACCTCACCAAAGCTCCATTTCTCATGTGCACCATTCTGCCATTTTTTCTCCAAAATCTCAACCAACGCTCCGACAGTAACTTCCGCAGCGTCTCGCAGGACACGATCAAACGCTACGCCTCCGATATTGCCCGTCTCTTGCTATTCACAAAAAAAGGCCATGAACATGACGTCAACCTAGTTTCACAAGCGCAAAACACTACGGCCTACCTCCACAGCGTTAACCTAAAACCTAATATCCTACACAGTGCGCTCACTGCCCAGCTTCTGCAGATGCTCCCCCCGTATGCATCTACGCATACAATCACTGTGGGCAACTTCATTGCGGCCGCTTCTGTGCTGGTTCACAACGCCGAAGATGCCATCAACCAACATGACGAGCGCTACCGCTATGTTAGTGCCGACGAGCTCACCCATCTGCTCGCCGCTCTCCAATACGGAGTCGCAGCATGCGACATCCATCACGTGCATAACCTCACCAAGCAGCAAGGAAAAACCTCTCATCAGCTTACTTCCGAGATGCAGCAAGTGGAATTGTCTGTTGACGTGCAATCAAACAATGCTTTTTCTTTCTTCTGCAACACTCTCAGCTTTGCTATGAACATCGCCACTAAAGAAAGCATCAACGTATCGTTCTTGGACTGCGATATGCACCCGCACTGCGGCATCGTTCGCGACATTCACTTAGGTCTGCCCGCGCTTGGCTCTATCGTCAAAAAGCTCCATGCCAAAATTGAAGACATCATCATTGATGATCTGCTATTGGGATCTCCCTTCCCCCCTGCATTCTCAAGCCACATCCAAGCACTAAAAGACCAACCATCAAACAAAAACCCCGGCTTCTCCTTCCTCCAACACCCGCACAATGGCTCCTTTCTACACACCTGCTTGCAGTATGTACTGAAATGCCTAAAGAACCCATCCGGAAACACATCGCACAATTCGCTCCAAGCTCCCTCTCTACCACCCAACGATACCCCCACAGTTCTTATTGCTGGTATCCACTTCTACACATCTGCTCTCACCCGCTGGCTCGCATGCGCACAAAAAGTCCAGGAGCGCCTCCTCGTCGTTCTCCACTTTGCCTCCGGCTCCCCAGCTCGCGGAACCGAGATTGAGTCGTATCGTCTGCACAACGATTTGTTCCACCAACGCTGCCTCATACTTCTCGACTCTCAACCCGTTCTCATCTCGCGTTACCTCAAAACTCAAAACGCTAAAGGAGGCGCTCGCCCAATTCCACGCTTCCCAGATCCAAAGACAGATGAACTCCTTCTCACTCACCTGACGCTCATTCGCCCGCTCGAAACCTGGTTCGTTTCGGCTATACACGGCAAAACCCATAAACAGGCACACTGGCGTATGTTGTTCTCAACCCACGGCATGCCCCTGGACGCTCAAAACATTCGCCGAATCATCAGTTCCACTCTGTTTGACGCTGGGTTTAGACTCACCTTTGCTGACTACCGCAACTTCACAGTAGGAATCACCGCTCTCATTTCCTCCACAGCCGTAAACGACATTGACAACACGCTCTCCAAGGCCATCCTGGAAGAATTCTTCTGCACCGCGCACAATCAAGCTGGGCACATGGCACACACTGCGGAGCTCATGTACGCAGGCACCCCACACGACGTCAGTGGAATGCGACACACTGAACTCAGCAAGTACAAAGAATGGTCCACCAAATGGCACTCACTACTGAATTTGAGCAAACACGCCGCAAAGAAGCGCTCTTGCCGTGACACTACTCAACACCAAAGCACCACCCATCCCGCCAAGCGCCCCATTCCCGCATCACAACCCATCTCACCTCTGCACCGCCCTTACAAACCGCCGAACGACGTCTTTGCACCCCTGGCCCGCTCATCCTCCCTAGTCCACAGCCGCCCAACCCCATCCGAGCTCCCAAGAGGTGGTGCATCGCTCCATACACCCCCACCGCTCAATTACGAACACAGACTCGGCACGTTTCTCAACGCACTCCGACAAATGCTTGCCAATGGCTCCTCAGTGTTTAAATCACCTACGCAGTTTACCGTTACGGTGGCCGTGTTTGAAAAGCGGGGAAACATGCTTATGCTCACTCCGACCGCCTCCGGAAAAACATTGTCTGTACTGCTCCCGATGTACATGGAGAAGGGCTCATATTCCTCCATCATTATCGTTCCTCTCAAAGCCCTCCTTACGGAGTACGAACAACGTGCGGCAGCCTTTCAGCTTCAGAGCAGCACATCCCCGCACACCAATCGCGGCACGGAAACATTTGCGGGTGTCTATATATTGTCAGTCGAAGTGCTTGACTCCGCCTCTTTCAACACCCTGCTTCAACGCTTGTTGCACAAACAAAAACTGGCCCTCATCGTGGTGGATGAAGTGCATTTATTTCTGTTATGGCAACACTTTCGCCCATCCCTTGCACACATCCACAATGCGCTTTCCATGGTACCCCCCTATACTCCGTGTACTGCTCAGTGCCACCGTGCCGCCCCGCGATCGTCCACTCCTGCTATCACAGCTCTCAATACCAACAGCTTACCTGTGTACCACTTCCACCACCCGTAACAATATCCGCTTCTCCTTGTACGACGCTTCCCCAAGCGTAAAAGCCCTCGAATTCGTACTGCCGCAGGTACCTATCAAAGCTTGTTCCAACATCTGCTTCAGACAGGCGTCCCGTACTTCCAACAACAAGTCTCAACATTGCTCATCGCAAGTATTGAATCCTTGGTCCGCATCATCCTATTCACACTCACACGCTCAGCTACAGAACAACTACACCGCGTCATTCAACAATACGTACAAGGAACATTATATCACCAGGTCTCTTCCACATCTCTCATTTGCCTCTTCTATCATGCCGGCTTATCCGCCCACGAAAAGGATAAAACACCCGACGACTGGCTCCATCGCTTCTCCGTTCCGCCATCCGCCGCCGTAACCCAAACAGTTATTTTCATGACTTGCACTTCCGCCTTTGGAACAGGACTCGACACTCCAAACGTTCGGCTAGTGCTAATTTTTGGAGGATGTGCCAGTCTGGCCGGCCTTGCCCAGCAGGCCGGCAGAGCGGGTCGTGACGGCCGAAATGCGCGCTGCATCACCATGTACTCAAAGCCCTACTTCAAAATGATACAAGATCTTCTTTGCTCTACAAACAACCAAAACCCCAACGACATCGCCCGTTCTTATGTCGACTCGCTTGCCACAGACCGCTGGAACCAAGTGAAGACGTGGATGGAACTGACGCTCGTGTGCCGCCGTAACGCCCTTTACGCCCACATTGATGGAACCGAACCAGGCGTTTGCTTACTCACCGAAGACGCTGTGAGCTGTGACATTTGTGAAAAAAACTCCGCAACTTCAAACCCGTTTCCCACTGCACCTACCCAAAACACATCTACAACAAAAGCACCGTCACAGCCTGCCAAACCCACACCCTCCCCTCCAAATCAGACACCTATAGCCTCCATAGGTACCGCCTCACTTGACATGTCACCCTTCATCCTACCGGAGCCAAGCACAAACATTCAGATGCAGCCATAAACTGGTTCTCTCCCATCGCTACAACCACTCCCTTCGGCGTCCGCAGCCGTCAATTCAGTCAAACGCCTAAACAACAACCTCCTCTCGTCTTCGCCGCCCTTCATCACTTCTTTCTCTTTTTCAGAGCGGCACACCAGCCCGCTTCAGTCCAACATTTCCGCTTCCTTTCTTTATCGCATCAACTCCAATCCCCTCGCTCGTATTGTGCGCCACATTCAGGAGATAGCACGCCGTCTCCACTCTTTATGCGTTCCGTGTCTTATCCAAGCTCAAACTCCCGTAACCAAGGAAAACCATCTATGCTCCTATGCATCCATTCGATGCTATCGATGCTTCTTGGACTCCCGCAACGCGGTTGATTGCCCACACAACAAGAACCCACCCATGAACTGCTACAAGTGCCATATGGAATACTGCAAGGGACTCAAGACCCATTCCGATCCCAAAAAATATGGTACTCGGGCAGGTGAGTTTATTCCACTGCGCCAGATTGCATGGCTTCTCTGGCGCAAAGACCCAGACATGCGCAACACCATTGCACTCAACCTCTTTGACGAAGAACGCAACTCTCAGTTCAACAATATTGCTACGAGCAGTACATCCGAATGCGCTAAAGTGCAGCAACAGGACCACCTTTTCCACTACTAGTTTACGACAACAGACCGCAGGGCCGTTCCCAACCTTATACGCGTCAAAACTTGATACAAATCTACAACTGATCTTATATAGCTTTGCATGACACCATGTTGATAACAATAAATGTGTGGCCACAAGCTTTACGTGTTTCTATTCGTTACGTATGAAAACCCCCAAACACCCTCATACGTTGAGAAACGCGCATGTGCGACCGAAACGAAAAACACCTTCTGCTTCCTTCTACTGTATTATTATCTGTGTTATGCATGTACGACAGGAAAAAGTCCTGTCGTACATTCATAGAGTGGTCGCTCGACCACTACCCTCCAAAAAATTACAATTTTTTTGCTGCAGTGGTCGAGCGACCACTACGTTCATGTACGACAGGAAAACTTCCTGACGTACATCGCCGCGGAGGTCGAGCAACCCTAAAACACCCCAAAGTCTCCGAGTTCGGTATTCCCATAGCCACGCCACTCTCTTTTAAACATACGAAAGCACTATTTCCTAATGCAAACAGCCTACGGCGGCGCACAACAAAGCATTCCAATTAAAGACCGCTTTAGGACAAAGCGTGCTCTCCATACCACTGCACACTTCTGCAGCACACAACGCCCACCCCCTAAAGTCGAAAAACCCCCTTCACAATAGCACATGCTGTGCAAGACAATTCTGTTTCTGTTAACATTCTGCAACGCCTAAAACCTCTAAAACCCATAAAAAACACTAATAAAATAAAACATAGGAATCTAAGTGCAACCCCCCAAAATGTCTAGAAGTAAAACCCCTAATACCAATACACCCCCTAGAAAACGCCTAGACCCGATCGCAAAAACGTCCATAAGAACAACACCCCTAAACAAAAATTGAATAGAACTTGCATTTCTTAAGTGTACGGCTAATCATATTTTTTTAAAACATTCAAACTCCCCTACCCGTAACACAAATCACCAAAACACACTAAAACGAAAAATAACGTTTACAAAACCCCTAAGACGTTCTAGTCACATATTTATTCGTGTAGAAAACTAGGCCATATACACGATTTTCTAGATCTTGCAATTTTCATTATGCGAAGTCCAACTTTTAAGACTCTGACACATCCATAATCATGAAAAGTGCAGCTTAGTAGAATGGAAGCGGCTAAAACGTTGCCGAGCGAACAAATATACAACCCTAACACCCTGTAGCGCTACACCTTTAAAACTACATCCCAGCTCCCAAAAACCCCTAATACGGAAAACGTTCTTATCAGTATTCACCCCCCAACGGTACCTCGATATAAAATTTTGTACGTCTCCTGTTTTTCTCCAACTGCACCTAAAAACAACTAAACCCTTTGAAAATTGCCATATCCCTAAAATAAAATAACCTAGAACGTTTCCTAATGCTAGTATAATCCCCTAAACACCCTCACATCCAAAAAACCTAAACTTCAATATGAAGGTTCTTACATTACCCTAAAATCTTTCTTAATGCTAAGGGCATCAAAGTATAAACCCCTAATTGTTAATACCAAGGCTCTTCATTCTTTCCCGGAGGCTCCCTAGTAAAAGTGCGCTTTGTCTCATTTGTTCCATATGCGTGAACATGGCCGCAATGCTTCGTTTGGGCAAATATGACCAGTACCACAAACCCCTAAACATTTGTCAAACATTTAAAGAAACGCATTCCTTGGTTTCCACAATTCTCCTAAAAACCAACCGCTTTCGCCCTTTTGCACAATATCCGTTAACATGCCCGCATTGCATGATTTTAGCAAATGTTGCAAAAACCAAGCGCCTTTGCAGTTTTGTACAATGTGCAAAAAAAATCCACGCTTTGCTTGGTCTCACCTAAATGGCCTAAAACCAAACGCTTTCGCATATTTCTACAATGTGCGAAAAAACCCCCGCATTGCTAGGTTGCGTGAATGTGCCCAAAACCAAGCGCTTTCGATCATTCACACAATGTGCGTAAACATGCCCGAAATGTGTTCTTTGGGGAAATATGTCCAAAACCAAGCGCTTTCGTACATTTGTACAATGTGCAAAATGTTCACGTGTTGCTTGGTTTCTGCAAGGCAGTCCAAAACCAAGCGCTTTCCCACATTCTACAAATGAGCCAAAAAACATCCCACGTGCTTGGTCTGCGAAAAGCTGGCTAAAACCAAGCGCATGGAGCAAGCGACCAAACCTTGCCAAACCAGCTCAGAAACCATCCTTCCAAAGCCTCCAACACGCACATATGCGCGCGCGCGCACTTTCAGGACCTTCCTACAAGGTTCTGACAAATCATGGCTAAAACCAAGCGCTGCGGCACCCTGTATTTGCGCGCTTAACCTTCAAAAATGGGGCCAATCACGCTACTTACACGACATGCACGCGGCACGTGCCATATGTGCCTAAAACCAAGCGCAAACGGCCATGTCAAATCCTAATTTTTTGATGTATGCGCTTGGTTTTTAGCCTGACCCAAGCAATCTATAATATTTAGCCAGGTTTTTTGAGATCAAGCGTTTGTTTCATAACCGGCGCACAGCGCTTCGTCATCCATTGAAGGCATGAAAAACGTATATACAGCGATTCCACCACTCGTTCAACGTTTTGCGTCAAAACCAAGCGCTTGCGGACACCCCTCAAAACCAAGCGCAAACCCAAACTTACTTGCAACACTACTATAAGAGAAACCCAGAGAAGGGGTACACTACGACAAGGCGGATTTCATGTACCACGCTCGCGCCACCCAGTAGATCTAGTGACATCTTACCCTCCCTTTTCTCTTTACACTTCGCGATAAAGGGCGGTAAGATCGGTTTGGGGCCCGTCTGTACTGTAGATCTCAGCGTAAGTCCAGAAAACCCCCGTAAAAACATTCAGACCCTTGTACATGTGGTGTTGCCGCTTCCTAAAATCCCTGGTCTCTGCTGAAGAGCAACCGCGGTCCCGCCAGAGTTTCCGTGGGATTCTCCATGATCCGTCTGGGAAAAGATAGGGAAACGTTGGTAAGATCCGTAAGGCTGCACGTGCCTCGTCCCTTCTGTTTCGCACAGATAGGCTAGGGTCTTTTTCCGACGCTACCGACCAGGTCTTCAGGCTGTCGATGCGTAGACTGCCGGGGCGATTTTACGAATATCCCGAGTCCGTGGAGGCGATCAGTCCGCCGATCGCCTGAACGAGTTTAACGACATCCCGGGTCGGAGGTGCAAGGTATTCTCAGAACTTAGTACTCAACCGAAGATTGACGGTTTTTGCCAACTGGCCCCGATCATGGTCCGCAAGGTTTGTGGGGAGCCCTTTCTTTTCAGGCTTGACATGCAACTCATCTCTTTCTCGTAAACCTCAAACCACAAGGTTCATCCGGAAGAAACAAGCTGTTTTCAGAGGAGAGTACTGAAACGAAATGTGCCATGATTCGCGAACGCTCCGCGATCTTCGGCGGTAGTGTGTAAGCTTTTAGGTACAACTGCAGATCACAATCTCTTTCTTGTAGTTGACATGGCTTTCCATATCCTCCTTAATAAAAAAACCTTTGCACTTGGCACTATGATTATTGCACTTCACATGAAAAAATGTACTTCCGAATGCGCGTTTTCGCGAGGCACGGGGGAATCGTGTCGCATCTACATCTGTACGAAAACAAACAAACGAAGCACAAAAATCGTAGCAATGGCGACAAGCGAAACTAAGGAACCTTCATGTCTCCAAAGCAAGAAGTTGTACCTAGAACAGACGTAGACAACGGTGTTCTGAACACCATATTCTAAAAAACACGCCAATATCTTTGCGGCATGTATAATGTGATGCGATTGTTTTGGTAAGGGTTATCCCTATATCCCTATACACTGTGCCGTTACCAACTTTATCCCTATACCGTTGGTAGATATCATAATAATACGAGAGCAGTTGAAGGTTTGTGCGAATCTGGGTGTATGCTCTTGACATGATGGCAGGACGTGTATCCCAAAATTGCCATGCCCTGCCTTCATGGCAAGGCCATGCATCTGCATAAGCATGCAAAGCAGCCGGCAGCGCCCTCCCGACGCCCTGCGCCGCGGCCCGGGCCGCGACTGCCACACCGGCAGCGCAATTCTGCTCCGCGCCGCGGCTGCGGCTGCGCCTCCATCGAAACCACCACGACCACGCCAGCCGTCCTCCTCTGCCCACCTGCCACTTCCGATAGCACCCGCAAAGGGAAGTGAGGTTTGCCGCCGCTCTACTGGAGCCACGCAGAGATTAACTCGTCGGTCTCACCGTGGCATGATGTCGCAGTCCATCCTCTTTTCTCAGCTGTGCAAGACCGCACCTCCAGCACCGCGCAGTGCTGCTTTTCCGTCCTCGTTTCACGCAGCCTCGTGCTCGTCGTAACCCCTGTGCATTTTGCTTAGAGGCCAAATTGCCATGTCCGCTAGATGCTGCCAGATATTTGTCACGCTCTCTCTAGTTCTTGCTTGCTTGCAGCGTGGCTTCTGGCCTTTCGCCGCTTCCAATACAACTTCTCCCGTAGCGCAGCTAGTATCCTGCCGCCGCAGCCACTGCGACCCAAGCAGAGCCGCTAATATCGCACCGGCCACGACGGTCCGCTGCTGCAGCAGCACCATCCCGCCCTGCGCCGTTGCCCGCTGCTGGTTCGCTCTTAGTATCCTCTGAATGTGTGTTCAACCCGCCTCTTCCCCCACGCAGCCGCAGCGCCACTGCATGTGCGTCTGCACACATACAACCTGCGCTCTGGCACGGAGCGCATGCGCGGCGCCACCGTGAAGCAGCTGCCCACAGCTCAGCTGGAAGCCGCTTGGAACTGTGGGCACCTGGGACAAGGCGTGAAGAGTTGCTTGCTGTCGTACATGCTAATCAGAGAAATCTCAACAACTTGGCCGCGTGTAGCGGGCTGCTACTACTGCACGCGCCTCCCGGCAGATGCAAGACCACCACCGCGCGCGCGCTAGTGCAGCAGGACTGGGTGGGCACATCGGCACAAGAAGTACATCAGGCGCTGAGTCAGGCGGTAGGAGCGAACTACAACTACTGCCGTTACGACTGGATGGTGGAGGATGAACACGCGTACAATGGCAGCTATACACTGGATCAGATGCACAACAGCAGCAACACCAACAACACCAACAACACCAACCGAAGTATAAAATGAAGAAGAGGTATCATTTATTTGTCTAGACGGATATAAAGCATAGTAAGAAAGAGTGGAATAGGGCCGACGGTATTCAAAAAACGACAGTTTGCAAAAAACACCACTCCATGTAGTAGCCCATGCACGTAAAGATTCGTTGCCTGGGCAATGAGGTCATTCAGTACCACGGCAGCTTCTTCCCATTTTATTTAGTTTTCAGAAATACGACGGAGTACCTCTTTCAGCTCCTCTAACAAAGAAGAAGGAAACCCGAAGCCCTCAACATTATCAGGAAGTGTTTCCCTTGCTATTTGTGTGGTTCAAGAAGGTGATGGCGAGCTTTCTTCTTCGGATTCCACGTCGACGAGGTCACAGTATGGAATAGAGGAACTGGAGTCCTCGGAAATATGGCGAATGATAGCGGTTGCGTCTGGACTGGGCATAATCACATGGTTGGAAAAAGGTTCGTAGAATTATCTAGTGCCCTCACCAGATATTATATAGGCAATAAAATACCTAAGAGGTATAATACCTTTTGCCAAGCTGGCCCATCATGGCAAGGAGGTGTCCCAAAACAGGTTATTATGGGTTGTTACTTAGATTTATTATGCAGAACTATGGGGTATGCAAATAGAACAATTGTCTATGAAAGCCCGAGCTCGGCGGCCTACAAGCCAACTCGGGCCAGACCACTTCTCCATACTTTGGTAAGACCCACCCTTTTTTACATTAGTCTGCTCATCCCTGCCATCAACCACACTCTTCACCAATCCCCCCTTTACGTGTTTCGACTCAGACTTCTGCATCTTTTCACGTGCTGTTATTACACTGCCTTTGTTTGGGCTCATCTTGTGTATTACGGTGCACCTCTGCCGTGCATTAGACCTAAGTTTTTGGTCGTGCGCAAAGGTCATTGCGCTATACTAGGACTGATCATCAGCTCTACGCTAGATCTAAGGTTTTGAGCACGTAGTTTATCTGCTGGTGTAGTCTCTTTGCTACATCGTCCCGGAATTTGTCGCTCGTTGTGTTTTACGGTCGTTTCCCGGTTTTCTTTCTACCTTTCATCTTGGTTGTTTGTCACAGTTTGTGCCCATTCACTACATTGGCATTTCACGCCTGTGCTGGTCCTATCGAGCTACGAAACCATTTCTTATCCTGTTTTAGCTAAGAAGGGGGCATATTATGGAGTGTCGTCGTCCAGTGTCGTATCGTCGTGCCAAATGACACTCAAAGTTTGGACGGTGTGGGTGGAGAAACTCAAAATGAATGGGGTTTAATTTTAGGACAGTGGAAATACTTGAATATATTTGGAAGTTAATTACGTCTCGCCGAGTGATCATTTTTGGATTTGAAATCTTGGGTGGAGATGCTCCCAGTGTTCGGGAGATATCCGCAGATGATACAATTGCACAAGGGCACTTTTTACTCCCTTGTCAACGCGACTCCACGAAAACACAAGTGGCCTCATTACCCCCACGGTTCGCAAGGAGAGAAATGCGATCAACGGATATGCCGTTGGTAGCTGAGCTGCGGGATGAGTTCTGCATTTGATTTTGTGAATTTGAGGAAGCAAGCAACTTGGAGCATGCACATGTTCTCGCGACGACAAACTGAAGATGTTGACCAAACAACAATTGGGCGAACCTAATTGGCTACTACGGCAACGAAGAAACCACGTGTCCGCTTGTTCTGTGAACCTCATCTGCATCAAATCTTGGCGAAAAAATGTACAATCGTGATCAAGCAACAATCGAGTCTATGTGATTGGCTACTACCCTTGGTACGTAGAAACCACTGTCCTTTGCATGCATCACGATCAAACGTATGTTCACCAGAGTATTCCAATTTTAAGTACTGCTGTGGTCAGTGGCGCTCCCAATCTCGAAGAACGGCCCCATTCCTTTTCATCGCTTCACCACAATGTCCCTCCGCTTCCTTTTTGCCGTTTGCTTCATTGCGTGTCTAGTACCATTTCCCCATTCAGCACACGCCGCTCGTGCTACGGATGAATCTCCTGCCCGTTTTATCACAAAGCAGTTCAAGACCATTGCCGGCAAGAGAATGGCTTACGTCGAGGTTGGCGAAGGCGATCCGATCGTCTTTCTACATGGAAACCCAACCTCCTCGTACCTGTGGCGGAATATCATGCCTCACCTTGAAGGGCGTGGTCGGCTAATTGCACCGGATCTCATTGGTATGGGTGACTCAGAAAAACTGGACTTCAGCGGGCCTAACCGATACACCGTATTGGAACATTCAAACTACCTTTATCAGCTTCTGGAAGCGCTTGGCGTAAAGCAAAAAGTCACACTGGTTATCCACGACTGGGGGTCGGCGCTTGGGTTTTTATGGGCCTTCCACAATCGCGGAAATCCGGATGCCCTGAAGGCGATTGTGTTCTTCGAGGCGTTTGTCACAACGTATCGATCGGATACCTTCCCACCTGAGTTTATAAATTTCTTCAATCTGATTCGATCGCCAGCTGGAGAGGATCTCATTCTCAATCAAAACATTTTCATCCAACAACTTTTTCCCGATGGTATTTTGCGCAATCTTACTGCGAAGGAATTGGACGAGTACCGGCGCCCGTTTTTGAAAGCTGGGGAAGATCGCCGACCGACGCTAACATTCCCAAGACAAATACCCATAAATGGGGTTCCAGCTGATGTCACTGCCTTCATTGAAACGTATTCACAGTGGCTGCAAACGTCTAGCGTTCCGAAGCTGCTTATCCGAGGAGAACCAGGGCTTTTGATCACTAACGGTTCCGAGTCCCTTCGAGTCGCTCGTGCGTTCCCTGAATTAATTGAAGTGTCCGTACCTGGAATCCACTTCTTGCAGGAAGATTCACCAGACGAAATCGGGATGGCCATTGCAAACTGGTTATCAGCTTAATCTCTGTGCCCTTCACGCGTTGGATTGTTCGCCGATCGTTTGCGCTGCACCACACCGAGGGAACACGTCTATTGACTGAAGTATAGAATATTTCTCCGTTCCAACCTGTTCATAGCGCTTGAATATCAACGATCACGGAGTACAAGTTCTGTGTCAAGTTGCAGAGGACATCGAGCGTGGATCTGTACTCCTTTCATGCAAAGCAGCAGTTGATAATTTGCTCTATGCGCTTGAGGAAGTGGCGAAGTTCTCGTAATAATATATGTCTGAGTAGACTCGGAAGTCATGGCGTAGGTACGCTCAAACTAAAGGCGCCAGTGTTGCTGTGACGGCACCATTATACATGCAGGCGACTACAATGGATGGACCATTGGATGTGGATCGCAAGGGGTAGGCTAGACAGGCGTTTAAGCGGTATGGGTTGTATGTGTTTTGCTCCTTTAAGGCGATTGCGGCAGAGGTGCGAAGCATCATGTGCGTCACGTTGCAGGTTATGCTCGACCATCAGGATGTGGTCATGCGAGGTGCGTAATGTAAAGACAACCAACTGATGCGGTGCTGGCAACGAACAGTCGGGTAAGGAAGAAGGTGGTGCTTACAAGCCGGGAAGCAAGCATACATATTGAAATGTTTCATAATCACTTGAATAGAGTCAACAAAGCTTTGGACAGTGCAGACAACTAAACAGTGCTCATTCGAATAGAAAATCTTTGATAAGTCAAGGTTGCTGACTTACTTGGACATTTCGATACAATACTGCTGGAACTATTTCGCAAGTCCCATGAGAAGTGAAGCATCAAACTCTACCCGGTAACGGCACGGGGAGCTTCGATGCAATCCTCCTACTAAGAGCGTTCTATCGACTTGTTCTGGCACCACCAGTACAAGTAACAGGTACGTGCTGATGCCAGCACCAGACTTTGCCAATGCTATGGCGGCAAGCCGATAGACACAAGAGCCACCGAGCTAGTCAGGATGGTCTTAGTTCAGCCGACTATTCGCAGTCGGTTGTAGATGTCAATAGCTAACATGAAAGTTAGGCTCGCCTGTGCTGATTTCAACACAAGCCAACTGACACTAATGTAGCTTCGGTAGCATCAGACAAGAACTACAGTACTACCAGATGCAGCAGTGATATCATGAAGGTGACGATCATCCACAATCTCAAACTTTATTCTTCCGTATTGTACAGCTCCAATTCCTTTTCGTCTCTTGCTTCCTCATCTGCGTCCTGCCTTCCCCCTTCTTCTTCAATAGCAGGATCGCGCGCGGAAACGCCTGATCCCTGCGGCTGGTCCTCAATGCCGTCAACACTCTCCGACGACTGCTCACGACCACTTCCCTGTATCCGGATCCTGATGCTGCTGCATCCACGTCGTCACCACCTGTCTGTTTGTCTTCAGATGCAGATGTGTCTTGCGTTTCAGACACAAGTGCCCCTCCCTTCCTCGTCCTCCTCATGCTTCCTTTGACCTTGTGGAGCTCCTTGGTACCATCTGTAAGGATCCGTCTTTCACTTGCTGTATCATCGTCCGAAAGTAGTTCGAGTCGACTCCGTCGAATCCCACAAGTAGTTGACTTTCGGTTTCGCCATGGGGTTCAATTCACGAAAGAAGGGTCCCATGGACTCCTTAGCAGGGTACCCTATAGATTCCAGCAGCGAACGCCCAAGAAGACACAGCCTAGACAGTGTCTCTAAGATGGCAGACTCAAGTTAATTAAACTTCTCAAAGACGTTGTTTGTGAAACAATATCTACTAATATCGACAATGCTACAGTATACTAATGCAAAAGGTAGAACAGGTGTCGCAGCATCTGCCACACCTCCTTTACAATGAAACTCCAACAACGTCATCTACAAATTGTCTGGCAAAATAAAAGACTTTGCGGGGCTACAATAGCTGAACCTAGCGATCACGCGTTCATCCTCTACGAGTCGCCGCCTCGCCTTTGAAATCGGCCACAGGCTCGAATCCCCGTAGTTTGCGTCGTCATGATCGTTTTCCACGCTGATCTTTCCCCACTCGCTCATGTGGAAATTTCTCAGGTCATCCTCTTCTGCCGCAGCAGCCAGCTTCTCTCGCAAGGAGATGCCCGCACTCTGCTCTTGTTTACTTGCAACACGAGAGAACCTTTGATTCGCTTCTGTCGTGCCTTCACGATTTCCGATTAGATACCCCATTGATTTTGGTCTAAGCATCCTCTTCGCCTTGGCTGCAAACGTTTCCGTGGATTCAATCTCATCTGACTCTGTTTCTGTGCACACCGCTGCTGGGACGCAAGGCTGTTGCGTATTAATCTCACCTTCAACGGCATCTGGTAGTATTATTTGCCCCGTTGTGGTACTGGGCCTCGAACTTGAGCCCGCCTTCCCACTATCACCACTATCAAGTGAACGTCCACGCATCACCACTTTTGTGGACGGTGTCTCTCCACCCTCGTTGGCGGTTTGAGGTGCTGCGCAGTTGCTAGAGACATCCGGGACGGGTGACAGCACAGCACGCAGCTCTTGTACGAAAGCTTTCTCAAGTGAGACGGCATTCGTACGAGAGCTGCTTCAACATCAGAAGTTGAAAGTCGCAGAGTGTACTGGCAAGCAACGCTGTTCCGAGATACCGCACCTGAAAGCAGGAACCCCGAGATGTAAAAGATTATTGATCTACTACTGCATGTAAAGAATTTACCAGCAAACTTCACTTAATTACTTTGACAAGTAATCGAGTCGCCATTAGACACAGTATTTGACATCAACAGCGTAGAAGACATTCTACATACTGAAATCAGTGTGGAGTTACCCTTGAACGGTAGCGAGAAAATAACTCAAAAAGCAAAGTGAAGTGTTTCACCCAGTTGTTGAAGGCGCAGGAGGCTGGCCGGGACGGAAAGCGGGGTCGGGCAAAGGCGATGTTTAATTTTGTAGCTGTCGCTCTGTTAGCACAGAACATATCACAGCAAAACAGGGATGTGTGCCGTTGATGTCAACATCATGAATCAAAGGGATATTGAAATTGGAGAATGGTCGTCTATCTCATTATTGATAGTAACAGCGCAGGCAAGCAGGTCATGCGTTACCCAGCTTTTTGAGTAGTCTTTCGCCTACAGTTTGTAACTACAGCATATGTACTGTTGTGAATGTGCAATAAGCTGAAATTGCAAATGAGCGCGAGCCCGAACGGCCTAGAGAGACAATTAGCAATTGTCAGCATGGCACAAGCGCCCAAGCGAACGGGCACAGAAGAGAGCATAAAGGCCGAGCGACTGGCCGAGTAAACAGAGTAGGGGACCGGAGGAGGAAGCGGAACCCCAGCAGTGTGCTGATTGTGACCAGCGCCCAACACAGACGCGGTAGCATAACCCTACGATAACAATGAGCGATATGACTGATCGTTCATTGACAGTTATGGGCCCAGCAGGGTCTGTGCCTGCCAATTCAAATGCCAACCTCAATTGCGCCCCGAAGTTCATCACTAATGTCACGTCGAAAGTGCGTTATCGCGACTCAATTCGACGCTGGATGCGAATGATAACAAAGTTTGCAAAGATTGACAAGAAGTGGGAAGCTTTGCATGCCGGCGCTGGTCATATTATATATATGTCATGTGATGACACCGCACAAGATTTGTTGAAGAAAGCAGAAGCGTTGGGACAAATATCACTGGACGGGTTTTCGAATGACAAAGCCAATGAAAAGCTTGTCGAGTCTATTCTTATGATCCTTGCCAAAGACAGTCCAACTGAATCGATTAAGAGAGAAGTCGACCTGTTGACCGCAATTCAGCAATGTCAGAGAAGTGCCGACGAGTCTGTCGCCGCGTATGCCAGCAGATTTAGTGGCGCGGTTGCACGTTATTCAAACCACACTGCCGGCTTGAGTGATGGAACTAGTAGGCAGTTTGCCGTGATGATGCTGCGAAATGCACACCTGACGCCAGACACGATGAACGCCCTTATCTTCCAACTTACATCTGCATCAAACGCCCCGTCTCATATAAGATCTGTTCAAGTGACATTGAAGGAGTCAGAGTTAAGTTTGCTTTCCGAACTTTTGAAAGAACATCAAGACAAAGGCTCCTCCAACAATGCAGCCCTGAAATCCAAACTCAACAAATCTATGAACGTGATTGATAATCAACGCTCCTGTAACGTTCCCATGTTCACGATGGAGAAAGCCGCAGAATATCTTTCGCACGTAGATCACACGCAGCAAAGCAAAGTGGACTGTAATACGGATAATGCGCATGCATCCTTACTTGGCAAACGTAGCACAACTACTCAACCAGGCCGATCCCAGTTTATCAAGAAGCTTAAAGAAGAGAGCAAATGCAGAGCATGTGGCGAAGTAGGACACTGGTATCGAGACCGTGAGGAGTGTCGTGAGAAGATGAAGAGAAAGCGCAAGCCCCGGGTTAGTACAGGAAAGCCTACACTAGTTCAGGATGAAGATCCTCCAGCAGGAGATGTGAAAGAAGAAGTACTGGCAACTTCGCTTTTTCGGGAGTGAGATCCGCAAGGCTCCGCGCTGATCTCAACCCGATTCTGGACGAAGGAGCACCGACATCAACAGGAGGTTTGGGAGAAGCTGCGGCACTCTGTGACGCACTCGGTATATCGTTGTCACTTGACCCTCCTCGAGACCATTACCTTCACGGCTGGGGAATTGCTGGCGCAAACGCTCGACCGATTGTATGTTCATGGATCCTTGTCGTTAATGATATAAATGGAAGGCCAACAGCTATCAATTTCGACCTGGTACATGGCTCATCCCCACTGCTCATCGGCCTTGATGTTAAGCGATTCTCTGACACGCTTAACCGGGAACGTCCAACTGTGATACGCTTCAAGCGGCCAATGGATACAGTGCAACGTGTTTTCTACACCTATATTGCGAACGACGGGAATGGGAATGAACGGCTACGTGTGGAACTCGTACCACATAATTCGTCAACGATGCGTACTCTTATGGGCAACCGCGGTAGAAACTTGGACAAGACTGCAATCAAGAAGATTCACCGTTTTACGCACGCTACGGCAGACGAAATGAAAACGCTGTTAAAAGATGCACACATGCTGAGCGATACATTGTCTGAGACATGCGATGATGTACATGGTGCATGCGATATCTGCGCCTCGACAGGACGCCCGATTCCGAAGAAGAAGATATCCCTGACGCACATTAATGAAGCATTCAATCAGTCAGTCCAAGCAGATTTTGTAGTAGTATACGTCGATGGCGACAAATATGAAGTCCTGAACATCATCGACCTAGGAACCAACTACAGTGAACGTACAATCGTCCCTAGAAGAAACGCAGTTGAGTTGTCTAACAAGCTGGAGTCGGAATGGATATACCACCACGGTGCCCCGAAGTACTTCAGCGCAGATCCAGAATTTACGAACTCCGTCCTCAAGAAGCTGCTTTCATCACATGGAATTGACGTCGAAGACCGACCCGCCAGATCATCATCCAAGAACGGAAAGGTAGAACGAAATAATGGCCTATTCAAATCAATTCTCTCCCGCATAGTCAAGGAAAATACCACAGCTTCGCCAGCGACGATCATCGCGCGTGCGTCCTTTTTAACTAATCTCTTCCATGGCAATTCTGTCCTGAGCGCATTTCAGCTGGCTAGAGGATACTCCCCTTCCATTCTAGGATTACCATCTACCGACGTTCCTGAGGAATTGTTGATGGCACACAAGCGCACAGCAGCCACACGTGCCTTGCAAAAGGTCCTCAAAGCACACAACAATCACCTGATCCCCCCCCACGCACTGAAGTCTGGAACATATATCTGGGTATACTACAACACGTCCAAGCAAAACGACCCAGTCCGATGGGTGAAAGCCAAAGTCGTTGGAGCCACTCCGTTTTATGTCAAATGCAGACGGTCAGACCGTGGACCACCCATGAAGGTAGCATACGAGCATGTCAGGCTTGTGCCTGAAGGACAATTAGCCGAAGACCTACAGACTGGCGTCCTAGAAGATATCCTCGCAGATAATCTCCCCGACACCCCACACGAAGAGGAAGAGCAGCCGGAGTCCTCAGAGAGCGAACAGATAATGCTGGATGTGTTCGGCCCGGAAGACAATGAACTCAAAGACGAAGTAGGTCCAGAAACACGCTCATCATTCTTCGTCGGGACCATACGTGGAGACCCATCTCGGGATATTGGTCAAACCTCAGCGCAGGGTCCACCGGCCGCGCAGAACACTGACCTTACAACCAACGAGCAGGACGTGTTGACACAGATATACGACGTCATAGGAATTTCACAGGTTACACGAAATAGAATGGATTGCGCGCCGTCATGGATATTGGATAAAGCAGTAGACAAGAACTGGAAACGGCGTGGAAGGGGGCTTATGTTGAAGTCGACGAACATACAGTTCCTCGTAATGCCAATGTGATAAATTCGCACGTCGTGTACAAAGTCAAAAACGAAGAGAAGAACCGCAAAAGTATGAAGGCCAGACTCTGCCCTCACGGTAATCGCGACAAGGAAAAAGGTAACATTAGAAATGACTCTGCCAACGCACAGTTCGATATCATACGCATTCTTCTGTCCTTTGCGACAATACTACAATTTCGGATTGGATGTATTGATATCAAAGGAGCTTATCTTCAAAGCGGACCAATCAAGCGCGAACTGTATGTACGACCACCTCGGGAGTGGACAGGCAGGCGTGGTAGCTTGTGGAAGTTACTTAAACTTCCGTACGGCATCAGCGAAGCAGGAAGACAGTGGGCAATGGTAATCGAGCACTGGCTGATACATATCGCAGGATTCCAACGCGCGTTCGGAGTGAGCCAATTATATATTAAGCGAACAGAGAAAGGAGACATTCGACTCATGATTGCCAAGCTAACGGACGACCTACTGATTTGTGGCAACGTTAAAGACATGAAAGAGTTCTCTCAGATGGTATCCGGCAGATTTCGTGTAAGTAAGACGATCTTAGACGACGAAATTAAGTTCAATGGATGTCAGATTCGTCAGGCCAAGGATTACACGATTGAACTGTCTATGCAACAGTATATGGACGAGATCGAGAGGATAAATATCAGCAAACATAGAAGGGCTATGAGTCACGACAGGGCATTTTCGAATGAAGTCAATCTTTATCGCACCTTAGCAGGAGAACTAATTTGGCTCGGTTGCGGAGCGCTCCCACAAGCGTCCTATTTTGGCTCTTTGTTGCAACAGAAGATTCCTAAGCTCACCGTTGCAGATCTTGTAGATGCTAACAAGATCTTAAATGAACTCCGCGGCCTACGGCCGATTATAACATTCAGAACACCACAAGGAAGAATCACCTCAGCTGAAGTAGTATCGTTTTCGGACGCATCTTTCAATATATCCGCCTCGCAGCAGTACGGACAAACAGGTTTTATCACTGGTGTTAGGTATACTACGACTGAAGGCGATGGGACTAGCTATCATATAACTGACTGGGCCAGTATGAAACAGAAGCGTGTGTCCTACTCGTCATATGGTGCAGAGATAATTTCATGTACGGAAGCGGACGACAGAGGCTTCAACGTCAAATGCACATTGCAGTCTATATTCCCATCAGACAAGTTCCCTCACGTTTTGAACGTCGATTCTAAGGGTCTCTTCGACACGATTACTACACTTCATGAGAGCAAAGAATACAGACTCCGTCAGACTGTACAACGTATCAGAGATTCGTTTGAATCCCGGGAGCTAGACACACTACGATGGATTCAGGGCAAAGTTAACATCGCCGACGCACTGACGAAACACAATCGCTTTATGCACAAGTTGTTGAATCGTGTTGCAGCTACTGGAATGTTATTGCTACCAGACCATAGAACGTTTAGCCTTAACAGTAAGACATGGAATTAGTTGCGATAAGAGTTTACCGCAACTGGGGGGTATGTGAATGTGCAATAAGCTGAAATTGCAAATGAGCGCGAGCCCGAACGGCCTAGAGAGACAATTAGCAATTGTCAGCATGGCACAAGCGCCCAAGCGAACGGGCACAGAAGAGAGCATAAAGGCCGAGCGACTGGCCGAGTAAACAGAGTAGGGGACCGGAGGAGGAAGCGGAACCCCAGCAGTGTGCTGATTGTGACCAGCGCCCAACACAGACGCGGTAGCATAACCCTACGATAACAATGAGCGATATGACTGATCGTTCATTGACAACTATACCCACCGCGATCAGGGCGGATGTTCAAGTAGACGGGGATCACGCCTAGCAATTGCTTCCGCAGTGCTGGCGTGGATTCAAAAGCTTGTATGCACCAATACTTGGTGCACAAATGGGGCCTTGTGCTTGCCGCGTATGTCGTACCTGAGTTGCGCACACTTCTCCAGTACTTCAAGGGCTCGAGTGCTCCAGGGTTCCAGTGTGTCAAAGGCGAGCGGTACGAACAGGAATGTCGGGGTCCAATCAGCGCGTCCATCCGTGTTGCGGACGTCCTTGACCTTGCGCGCGAATTCACGAAGCTTGTCATCGGAGTACAAGTCTGCAGCACCGGACTCGCGCGTGCTGTGCCTGCGAATACGCGAGCTCTTCTCCCAGTAGAACTGCCAAACGGTGAGGCCAAACGCGGTGTCTGGGGGTTCGACAATCACGGGAGCAGTGGGTGATGCAGGTGGCAGCAAGATAAACGCATGTCGTACCAGTAGACCTGCAGGGCGATAATCGGAACTTGGCATCAAGTTCGCAACGTCTTTCTTCACTACCAGCTTCGAGTCCCGAAACATGCGATAGAAAACACCATCACGCAGGTTGTGTTGCCTCTGCACAACTCCGTGTCTGGCGCCGCGCATACTAGCATAGTCGCCAAATCGGTCAGTGTTCTCAGCTGCGCACGTCATACACGGCAGGGTCTCTGGGTATACTTGGACGCTCATATAGCGTTGGAGCATGACATGCCATAAATGAAAAAGTTCCTGCTGTCGTTTTGAGCCGCTGGGATTCAGGCGTGCTCGAGCAGTCAAGAAAGCACTAGTTAGCTCCTTTGCTGCGTAGGCCAATACTGCTCCAAAGGAAGCCCGCACCCTTACGGTAACGCGGCGTCAAAACGCAGATCACCTATAACAGCCTTGTGATTGCGTTCAGTCACCCGTAACCAATATGGGACATCGAGGCGCCTCAAAGTGAGTTCCACAGCTATCGTAACTGTTGAGGGGGTCAAGTTCTTATCAGCGTTCGAAGGGATATCGATCCGCCTAGATGAGCATTATCGTTTCACGTGGTCAGTCTCAGAGTCGTGGTCTTGTTGTCGTGTCGTGAGTTCAGACTCAGGTTCATGACCGTGTTGTATTCTTTGTCTTGGCTCCTGTGTATGGTAGTGCGTAGTACGCCGGGAAAGGTGACAGAACCAAATTTGCGCTGAATTACAAAGACAAAGCTTGGTGCACAGCAATTGGGCGACGTAGTATGAGCCATTGAAACGTCAGCTATTTCTAGAAAGTTACGAGATGTGCAAGTCTTCTCACTACTCGCTCACGAAACACGACTGCACCTCCTACGCTTAGGGTACCTAGGCGTAAATAGCAGCTGCAGTAGTAGGTGAAATATCTAGATGCTCGCGACGCGCGTATACCCATCTCTCTTGCAAGGAATGACCCTGGGATGTTTCGGGTCTGGAAAGTTGATGTTTCCAAAGACAATCGCCGAAGGGGCACAGCAATCCATTGTGGATGTAAGCTCGCCAGTGCCACCGCCGAAATTCATGGTTTCCTTTGCATTGTCATCCGTGCGCCGGAGATTAGTGATCTCGACCATCTCATTCGGGCAGGGAATCCTCTCGCCTCTGGTGATCCGCGCGTTCCCGTTAGGTTTACGCACCTGCCAGTCGAACGCGCGCTGGCACATAGTAACCAGGCTAGGCTCCCTCACGTTTTGGAAGACTGGCCGCTGCTGGATCTCGCCGGGCTGCCCGATCTGGCTGGGCTGCTCGGGAACATACGAGCATTGCTCCCTGGTCTTCTGCCCACCGCAGCGCTCGCCAAAGGCATCGTGCGGGGTGCCGTCGAATTGCGGGTAGGCGACGATATTGTCGGTTACAACATCCCTGGCGCACGCGTCCCCGTTGTTCTTATTAGTCGGCCCAGCGCAGACGTTGAAAATTCCAAAACCGCCGGCGCCCATCTGCATATCGACCTGGTTGTTGCGGATGTCAACGCCCTCGTTGGTTACTTGAAATACCACAGCGGTGGATGAACCGAGGGTGTCGAGGTAGAACTTGAAGCACTTCCCCAGGTTGCCGGTGCCGCTTCCGTAGCTGCCCATGCCGAAGAAAATATTCTCCCGGAGACCAAGCCTCGCGCGATAAACGAACTGTTGGTAATTCATCTTCTGCGAGCCGAAGGTCCAATCCATGCACATGTAATCAGTGCCACCGACGCAGGCAGTTACCGCGTCGGCGGCAACGGCCAGCGCGGCGGCGACAAGCGCGGTAAGCTTGAGGGTGGTGAGCGCAGACATTGTGGTAGTGACTGTCGTCTTGGAACTTGGAGTAGTGAAGAAGGAGAGCTTGTGAAGATCGCGGCTTGACTCCCAAGAGTCGAGCGGAGTGCAACCACCGGCCGCTACTTTATTATGCCAGCTGCTCGGCAACGTGTGCACAATGTGCGCTGTCCGAATGAACTGTTACTGACACGTCATTCACCGTCCCTCGCAAGCATGCGAACAAGCGATGTATTATAGAGGGTTTACGCCGTAGAAATTCACGACAATACTTTCACGTGACGCTACAAGCTAGAACAGCGCCAAAGCGCAACCTATCTTAGCTACAAACCCTCTTCGAGAAGCAATATAAATAAAGACGCACGACCTGGCATCCTCGTCCTGAGAGCGCGACCAGCCAGTCATACCTCGAACTTATCGATACCTTCATCCTACTCCCGAGGTCTCCTCTCTGTATTACACAGGGGCAGTTAGGATTGCTAGTGGCTTTGTTGAAGCTCATTGAATGACTGCTGTATCTGAATACAGCACCCAGGCGCCGCATGTGAACAACATCAGCCGGGTCTGACCGGCTGTGATCGACGCGGATCGATATCAGTCAATGTACCCTTGTATTATAGCACGTTGCGCATTTAAAGGACGCGCGCAGCAATTATTGGCGTGAAAGAAGCGGTTTGTCGAGATTTGTTATGCGCATGTTACTTGGAGAGAAATTAGAAAGGTTTGCAATCACGTTTGCTCATTGAACTGTTTGGTGGTGCGAATCGACCAAAATGACGACAAATCGCCCACGATGTCCACGGCGAACGCTACGCACGATACGAGCCGCATTCGGCTCGTATCGTGCCGTGGATGCGCCGAAAATTTTATCTATAAAAGTGGTTCGCCAACACCTTTTAGTAACAAAGGAGTTCTTACCGGAATGTTCATTTGCACCCTGCAGAGTTAGGGAACCGTTTGGTCCTCCAAACCCACCCAGCGCTCCGTTCTTATGAGGCGAATCATTCCGCGTCTAAAGCGAGCTTGCAACCCTACACACCTAGCTCCACCCTTAGTAAGGCGTAGGACGTATCACAATGTCATTACGTAACTGCGAGTCGTTCACCCAGGTCAAAGGTATCAGTGGTACCAAGCAAACCTTTACTGTAATCAGCAGCTGCCTGCAATAAGGGGTACAGTTCCCGTCTACCGCTTGCCGACGTTTGTCATCTCCGCTGCCCGCACCCGCCTTGCGCACGCACCAATGGATACCGGAATCAACGTCCAGCTCTCGAATGTGCTCAAGTACTTTGGCCTAACGCTTCTGCTCGCCCCAATCGCCGAGAGCGCAATGAGCAGAATCACCGGGTGGTAGAAACGCCTACCTCGTCAACCACGGCAAGCCCATACGCCTCAAATCCTCCATAATGGGCAACATCTCTCTCCACCAGGAGTTGGAGACCTTCATGTATCTAGCACGCTCTTGCAGCTCTTCTCCATCCTGCTCGCCTTGGCAATCGCGCTTCCGTTCGAGTGCAGCAGCGGCGCAGAGTCTCATCTCACTTGGTCCCGGCAGCAGCGTTCGCGTTGTTCCGCAATAGCGACCAATGATCCCTATGAACTTATTTTGCTCGCCCTCAACAACCCTGCTGAGCGAATGGAATGCGTCGATCCCGACCGACTGGCGGATGTCGGCCAGTTTGTTTTTATGCAATCGACAGAAGATACGCCACCATTTATGGATGCATCGTCACCCTAGAAGATGTCAACTAAATTCTTGCAGTCAAGTATCAAGGCGAACTATGGAGACGAATGACGCTTCACTCCAGAAATGGCGATACCGGCATCCACCTTTATGTCGGTGTCCGGACTGGACAACAGGCTGTAATTGGCAACCCAGAGAGAAGAGGCTTGCTGGTAGCCGATTTTGAAGCCGGATCTTTATGTAAAGGATTGCTGAATGACACATTCTCGTGCTACGATATGGCCGGACAGCTCACAGTGTCACAATTGGTCTACTCCCTCACCGCTGTGCGTGGAGACTCTCTTTTTCTCAGAACCAAATTCGAAACAGAGGCAAAACTCTTTCGGTTTAAGGCAGGCCTGGTCACCAATAGTGTCGGTGGCCCGTCTGTAGAGGAGAATCTCTTCGAGCGAAGGCAGAACGAGTCTGGCTTTGAGTGGCTGGAGCGTATGTACAACGAAGATGGGCGGGCGATTTTGTCGATTTCGACTCTGAGGCTGGATGCGCAGATGCGATCCTCCAACTGTCAATCAATAGGATCGGTCCAAATTCGTCCGCTCCGGTTCCAGGTTGGTGAATGGCTAGAGGGCGAAAAATTTGAGGTCATCGTGTCCCCCAAGGGGGACCTCAACTTGGTGAAAACTGGAATTCTATTACAAGCCACACTACTAATGCAAGTCGGCGAAGAGTGGAAATGTGCCGTTGACAGGATATCCGGCGTGTGTGTCAGCAAAACGAATGGAACGTTTTATTTCTTAGCAAGGCTCAATCAGTTTATGAATATACAACAGAGTTTGAAATTCAGGTGACGCAGAATGTCGAAAGCCATGCAGATCTGGCGATTCTGCTGGCGCACGTCGAGAATGATATAAAAAAAATGGATTTGTGGCTCCCTGGGACTTGCAGCATCCGCTTTCGTTTCCCCACAACCCGTCAGAAGGCGCCCGGACTATTAAGAAAGTGTTCCCATCTCCTCTGGAATGCGTGTGACCTGTACCATACAGCTTTGGGCAATAGTGCTCTATGGATTTCTTCTGTTGTTTTTCGTATCGGTAGTTGTGTTCTTCAAAGTCAAGACGTTGGCGAGTATTAACATTGAACGTGTATATTGGAGGGTAATATTGCAGAAAGAGAGTAATTATCAAAGCTTGGAAATACCAAGCAGGGCGCCTACAATAGGTATTGAAGCTCCGCAAGAGGATGAGGAGGGGGGCTTCACAGAAAGTTCCTGCATGATAAATAGGAAACCCGGTGGGGTTGCAACACGGCCAGTCGAGAGAATCTAGAGGTCAAGCAAGTTAGGAGGGAGAGGCAGTATTTTGAATGTTAAAGTAGATCGCAAACATCAATATGTATCTCTTTGATGGAAACGTCAGGCAATCTTGTCCGTGGAATGTACATTCCGCTAGTCTGATACCCTACGTCAAAAAACCGTTCAGTCCGCCACCGTCGTAAATCTGGACGAAGAACCTTTCAGTCTACTCTCGTTTTACCAAGACAGCTTAGTCAGTGAGTCTTATCTATACCCATTTGGTAGTGATAGAAAAACACACACACGTAAACCACTCTTCCATTTCCACCACAAATTTATGATCTCAATCACCATCAATACGCAAATGTATAGCGCACAAATGCAGTTTATTATCTGGAAAACGAAGCAAGCGCTTCACGAACGCATTTCAATCTGTATCAAAATCTTTATCAGCGAACAGTGCATGGAAAATGAGCATGCGAGAAATGCCATCTAAAGTGCGATGTGATCTTCCCTAGCATCAAGTGCCGTTTTTGTTGGTGTTGCGCTGCAGGAAAATGCTGCATTAATAAAGCATCGGGATATTTTACCATATCCCGGTTGGCGCATATGCGAGGCTTTCCACGTCGGACAATGAGACTTGTCTGCGCAGGCAGTCTGGTCGAACCTCAAGGTCTACTCATCGAATATGAGACTGCCGCATTGGTAGATAACCACGAGTGGCGTTCTTCAGAGAGGAACTCTACTTCCAAGCAGGATGGAAGAAATAGTTGAACAGCTAAGTAGACTAGGTCGGAAAAAACAGTATAACTAGCGATAGATCTAGCTTGATCTGAGCAAGAAAGGAAGAAGGTAGCTTCAACAACCGTACTACATCTTTCCCCCTCGCAACTGCACTACACACTGCTCAAAGTAAGATTTAACAGGTTTTGGGCCTCTTTGTACGCGGAATGTT
This sequence comes from Gracilariopsis chorda, assembly GCA_003194525.1. NCBI lineage: Eukaryota > Rhodophyta > Florideophyceae > Gracilariales > Gracilariaceae > Gracilariopsis > Gracilariopsis chorda. Next base: position 43,798 of record NBIV01000378.1, read on the forward strand.
TACGTAGAATGCTGGACAACGCTCTTGTTCAACTGTCTAAGCTATGTGTTCCTTTACTTTAGGCCGACAACTACCACATGTGGTCCCGGAAGATGGAACTTGTTCTACGCGCGAACGGTCTTTGGGATGTAGTCAACGAAACTGATGTTCTGAATTCGAATTCAAGTGAAGAAGAAGCAAAGAAGGATCAGGACAGAAAAGAAATTGCATTGTCTTCTGTTTTGTTTTCAGTTGGAGACGCATGTGTGGCGTCGGCAATTGACATTGAAGACCCTGTGGTTGTTTGGTTTAATTTGAAAGAAAAAACTTGAAATGGTGTCACAGTCCAGTATTGATGGTCTGCTGTAGAAATATCAAGAAATTAGCATGTGAGCTGGAGAATCTGTTCTTGAATACATGAACCAACTGGCAGGGATTGAGTCTAGGCTCAGCAGCATCTGAAAATGCCTAACCAAGGAAGAAAAGCTCAGGGCACTATTGGGAGGGTTTACTAAGGAGTTTGACGTGACATTTGAAGTATTACGGGCAACTAAAAAACATCCACAGATGCTGTGCCCATGAATACTTCTAAGGAAACCCACGTAGGCTTGAGTCCAAACAGGGAGTCCGGTGAAGGAACGGCTACTACCTTTCTTTCAAAAAGACGGATGCCTCTCAGTCAGAAAAGATCCTTTTTTTGTGACAGGATGGATCGAATTAAGCGTTTATGTGCAGACAATCCAAAAAAAGATCAAAATGGCGCTTGAGGCTCCAAGTAGAGGAGTAAGGCCCATGGAAAAGATATGGATGAGATAAAGCAGAAGGCATGAGTATCGTTCATAGCAGCTGGATTGGTTGGAAGAGGCCACAGCTATGTCGTCGGGAAGCATTAATCGTACCTTGATTTAAAAGCAAGCCAGCACCAGGTCAACAAAATTAAAGTATTGGACTGTACTATCAAGTACGCACTACTTGCTACAGTATCCGTAGGTAATGGGCTGTACGTAGTGGTGAAAGGAACAGGGAAAGTGAAATGCCGAGAAATATGATTTGGAAAAAGAGGCAACATATCTCTCGAAGGAGTGCAATATGTTTCTGGATTGATGTGTAACCTTCTGTCAGTCAGTGCCATCCGTCGAAAGGGATATGGGTTGTTATGTCAGGCCAATGATAGCAACGATGTTATCTGTCTAGTAGTTAATCAGAACACTGCCAAGTTAATGGAACTAGGAGTGGAGAAGGAAAAACGCCTCTATAAGATGGGTTTTCAGCCCATCGTGAAAACACCTGCTTTTATAAGCAAGAAAAACGATGCGACTATGTTGTGGAATGAATGCTCGGGTTACATAAACGAAGAGGAAATCAGAAAGACTCGGAAGGTAGTAGAAGGCATGAAGGATTTGAAGGTATCGAATCTAGATTTCTGTGAGCCAGGTGCCCTCGGAAACTCTTCAAGAGCACCAAGACCATCCACTTACCCCAAGAAGAAGGCAAGAGAAGTCATGAATCTGGTACATTCAGATGTCTTGGGTCCCATGAAGAATTCATCCTTGAAAGGAAAAAAGTATTGTGTAAGTACATGTGACGACAAGACTGGCTTATCTCTAATACGATTTACCACAACAAGATCGCAGGTGGAAGAAGACGTACAAGGAATGATAGCAGAAACGGGGCAGCAGTCAGGAAGCCAGTTAAGACAATTTCGGTGTAATAATGCAGGGGAGTATCTGTCACACTTCTTCCGTAAGTCGTTAAGAGAAAATTGAGCTCAGATGGAGACCACTCAAGCATACAGCCTCGATTCCAACGTAATAGCAGAGCGCTACAACCTAAAACTCAATGATACGGCTCGAACGATGCTCGCGGCACTTAAGGGTACCCCAAATCGAAAGAACCTATGAGCAGATGCAATCAATAACGCTAATTATCTCCGTAACAGGAGCTACACTAGCTCCAATGCCGTTACACAATACGAGGCTTTTGTTGTAATCACTCCTGATGTAACATACCTACGCGCATTTGGTTCACAGTGCTACGTGCACATACCAAAACAAAAACGCAAGTTATTCAGCAAATATGACGAAAGAGCGCGTAAGTGTATACTCATTGGTTATGAGCGAGGTTCTTGTTACAAGGTTTTCTACACACATTCAAGGAAAAGTGAAGTATTCAAGGACGTCAGGGTGAATGAAGAACGAGTAGGGTGGTTGAACACCATCAAGGAAACGAAGACGGAATCTCTCGACTTGACGTCGGGAACACAGGTAGAGAACACGACACAACCTGATGACAACGAGGTTTTACCACAAGTCAAGTCAGAGCACTCTGAGATAGAAGAACACTCTGATGAAGAGTTATCAGAAGTGGAGATCGATTTGGAGCTGCTCACGAATTATCCAATTCCTCCAAGACGTTCTGAAAGAACCCAAGAACCCACCACAAGGTATACCCCAAACGCTTTAGTAGCGTTGATGATTCGCGAAAGGTTAGGAATATCTCACAAGGACGTTCCAGACACATCCACGGACCCTTTGCACGGTAATGAGGCACAGGAGTGGAGGCCGGCAGTAAAGGAAGAGATGACGAACATGAAGGAAATGAGGGTTTGGAACCTTGTAAAACGGCTAGAGGACTGCAAACCTCTGGACAACAGGTGGGTTTACTTCACGAAGAGAGACGCTGAGGGCCACGTAACTCATACAGGGCCCAACTGGTGGCCAGAGGATTCCGTCAACGAAAAGGTATTGCTTACAACGAACTATGTGCTCCTAGGGCAAGATATGTAACTCTAAAAACGATGTTAGCAATGGTTGTGGGCTCGAATTTGGAACTGGTCCAATTTGAGGTACGAGCGGCGTTCCTGCATGGGGAACTCGAAGAGACAATTCACGTGTACCAGCCTGATGGTTTTGGGCAGTAAGGGAAAGAAGAACATGTCTATCTTCTTCAAAAGGCTGTCGTTGGTCTCATGCAAGCTTCAAGAGCTTGGCGGAAGAAGTATGCGCAAATATTGAATGCATTGGGTTGCACAGAGCCGAAAGCAGATCTGGGATTGTTCTTTGCGCGCTTAGGAAAGGAGAAGGTCGGGGTACTGATCTATGTTGATGAAGGACTTGTGGCTGGACAGAGTAGAGAAAACATTATGGCCTTTCTCAAAGAATTTGGTAAGTATGTTCACATGCGCATCGATGTCACAACAACCAAGTTCTTGGGAATCATAATGAACTATTCTAAGAGGCATAAAGCGCTATTTATCCACAACAGGCGTATGATTGAGGCTTTGGTATAAAAGTTCGGATTATAGAACACAAAGCCGGCCTATTACAGAATCAAGGGTTTGTCATTGTTGCAGGGCAAAGATGCATCAGAAAGGGAGTTGCATGTTCCCTATCGCCAGCTGGTAGGATCTCTGATGCATTTTTCTACAACAATTCGCCCAGTCATTGCATTTGCAGTACGATTTCTGGCGCGGTTCATGAATGACTACAGGAAGGAACATTGGAAAGCAGCAACGAGAATAGTCCGGTACCTGCTAACCACAATCAACTACCAGATCAAATACCGAAAAGGAGCCGAACAGAATTTGGTAGGATATTTTGATGCGGATTTTGCTGGAGATAGGGCGGATAGGAGGTCAACGCGTGGTTTTGTCTTCATGCTTGGAGGAGGGCCAGTAGCATGGAGGAGTAAGAAACAGACTATGGTGGCGCAGTCTACACTTGAATCAGAGTATGTTGCAATGTAGTTTGCAGTCCGCGAGGCATTCTGGCTGTGGAGGCTACATGCATAACTACGTCAACAAACACTATGCCAGGTGACCCTGTTTGGGGACAATCACGGGAGGATAGCACGAAGCTTGGATGAGCGCCGCAATGAACGATCAAAGCACATTGGTGTGAAATATCATCTTGTACGAAGTGCAGTTTGACGCGGCATAGTCAGGGTGGAGTACATGAACACCAAGGAGAAGGTAGCAGATATCCTCACCAAGGCATTGGAAAAGATGGCGCACAACCGTGCTGTATATGCACTACAACTCAGTGAATTGTAGAACGTGAAAAGAAGAGGAGTGTTGCGCTGCAGGAAAATGCTGCACTAAGAAAACATCGGGATATTTTACCATATCTCGTTTGGCGCATATGCGAAGCGTCCCACCTTGGACAGTGAGACTTGTCTGCGTAGGCAGTGTGGTCGACTCTCAAGCTCTGTTCCTCGACTATGAGACTGCTGCATGGGTAGATAGCCACGGGTGGCGTTCCTCAGAGAGGAAGTCTACCTCCAAGCAGGTTGTAAGAAATAGTTGAACAGCTAAGTAGACTAGGTCCGAAAAAACAGTATACGTAGCGATAGATCTAGCTTGATTGGAGCAAGAAAAGAAGATAGCTTCAACTACCGTTCTGCATGTTTCCCCATCGCAACTGCACTGCGCACTGCACAAACAAAGATTTAGCAGTTGGCTCACTCAATAGAAGAATCCAAGATCGATTCCATGACACCAATCGGCCGCTTTCACCGTTGAGAGGTCGATCAACTACCCTTTTCACAAACCCGTGAATCCGGATCCACTGTGTTCCTTTCATTTGTTGCAAGAAGTACGTCTATTTTCCGTTGCGAATCTCTTGGCGCTTGTTTGTCGATAACTCAAGCTCCAGAGAAGCCCCGAAACGGGTGACCAGAATATATTTCAACTATATCTCTTCACCCAGACGAATGTTCTCCACAAAGGGTAAAGAGCTTGAAGGGGATAACCCTCGCATGGTCTCAATATGGCGACGGGCCCCATTTCGGCATAGCCAAATTTCATTTCAATCAATGGATAGTGTGGAGCAAAACCCGTGAAGGTTGTAGTTCTCAAGGCGTCCGAGTCCTTGCTCCCTGTGAAGGATAGAACTAGCGTATGAGCCCTCTACTCCACACGAGTGCCAGGTGTAAGTCAAGCGGTGGATTCTGGCTATACCTATAGAAGTGAATACGAAGAGTGCTGAGAGGAACGAGATCAGAGAAGAACCCGAGTTAGGGGGAGTGAACAGCACACGTAGGAAGTGTAGCGTCCTCAAGGGGAAAAAAACCAGACAACAAGGGGGCGAGGGTCTTGCTCACAGCGGCAACAGACCCGAGACCCTAGGGGTAAAATAGTGAGAAAAACCAACGAAACAACCCAACACTGGAGCAGAAAACTGTGCTGCAACAGAATACAAAAAATAAACAAGAAACTGTTAGAACCACGGTCGGTATACTGAAACAGATGTCATGGACGCTCCTGAGAGGTTAGTCGTAATGAGACTAAGCGTGGTTACTATCTAGAAGGATTCATTAACCTACGAAAGCAGTTGCGACCAGAGTCGACAGTCTAGTTAGAGCGCGAACCTTAGTTGAGTTTACTTGATGCTGGCGACGGCGAGCTCAGCCTCACCTAAGAAGGTTCTACAGTAATTAACTAAAATAATTAATTAAAGTAGTTTTATTGTAATTCGTGGAAGCGGGAGTGCACTGAAAGACGTTCAGGATCTTTCCTCGCCAGAGGTGAGTCAAGTTGGGTATAGCCCTCCCAGTAGTGGCACGAATATGTCGGGTTGTAAGGCCGAGGCCACCCGTCGCGACTTGCGGAGGGAGGTTGAGGCAAGAATCAGGTATCCGCCGGAGCGGTGTATGGGGGTGGGCGTCCTCTAAGGGGTGAGGTTTCCACGTTTGTGCCACACGCGAACACGATCCGTGGATACCGGCAAAAGCCACCCTGTATAGGGAAAAAGGAAGGAGGAGGTGAGTCACGAGTGTCTTGACGAAGACTAACGGCAGTGCCGGTAAATAAACCTTATAGAAGGCGAACACCAAGAAGGCTGGAATAACAGTCCGAATACTCGGGTCCTTTAGATAGGCACCGGGGTTAGACTTACCGTATGGGACGGTGCTTCCCTCCAAAGAGGAGTAGAGAACACGCGAAGGCGGTGAGGTCTAGAGCCAATTACCCAGGTTGGGGTCCCTTCTTGGGAAAGGTTTACTGGTGCGACGGCAATCCGCCGGCGCACAAAGGACTAACCATCCCAGAAATGGGTGTAAAAATAATAAATAGAATTAACTAAATTACTCCACTTTGGTGGTTCATGCCCACTACTGTGGCCAACCGCCAATTGACTCCTCTGTGTCCCACGTGTTAAATCCACTATTAGTGGTCGTAGTTCATGCAATGACCACATTACCAAAACATTCGGGAAATCAACCAAGTACCAAGAATCCCTCTCTGAGGGCATTGCACTTCAGTAGTGTAAACCTGCGGAGTTCCATACACGTGGAGAACGCACTGTCATGGTCCACAGTTGCCACTTGCCCAAGGCGTATATCCGTAATCGGATCCAATTCTCGTACAGGCGCGCCACGCGTCCTGCCTGCATGAGGCTACTCATAAACTAACCTGCGAGGTATAAGTTGGTTCGGAATCGATCAAATTTCAACCCACAAACTGGGGAAATGTCATAATCTGAGAAAGGTTGAGCCAATGCATCTTTACATCCTATGATAAGGATCTTCATTAATACAAACACCACGTGTTGCTCCACATTTCCCCCTCCTTAAGGTTGCAATAAAATCCATCTGTCAACGGAGAGACACCCTCGCGGGTTCTATATCAGAAACTCGAGATGTCAAGCCCTTCCGGCCAACCGGCTTCTGCAACAACATCCCCACACGGGAAGTTGTTTCCTGTTCCTCTGACATCCGGAAGACTTCCTGCTTTTTCCAATTCTCCTCCAGAGGATATGAATCTTTTTCCAACTAACCCGCTCCCAGGTGCATCGAGTTCTGGTGCTCCTCCGAGCGTTCCACTCTCTGTGGGTTCCGCGCATGGTGCCCATGCTGGATTTGAAACCGCTCCGTTACCTCAAGGTCAAGGCCATCCCGCTCCGCAGAGGCATCCACCTGTCCCGCAGCCGCACTCTCAGGGGTTGAATGTGAACGCCGTGGCGTGTTACTCAGTACAAGCGATGCCGTTAACGACTAATTCCAGAGGGTGGATATCAGGGGAATCCCTTGAAGTTAGGGACCCGTTGTTTTATCAACTGATCTTCCCCGCGCTCTGTTGTTCCACCCATCAGTGGTTAATGACGATGAACTAATCGGCTTCTTTATGGATAATGGTCTTCTCCCCGGTGGACTTCACGTTAAGATGGTTCGCTCTCCCGACTGGCAGGCCCGTATCGCGGTCGATCCTCATCTGCTGTACCGCAGCCGCATGCAGTCGCTTGACGACGCTCGGGCCGAGATGGTGCTGCTTGCATATCAGCGCGTAACACGAGCTCAGAACGAGCACTTGGTACTGGCGTCCTATTGTTTGACGCGTCGCCCTCCCGCACCTACGGTGAGGTTTCATATGGGCGCTGCATTGGTGTCATTTCCTAAACAGGAGTTTCACTGTTCGCAGCTCAGGATTCCTTCCAGCATACTGCTGTGTAGTGTCCCTTCCTGAGGGCTGAGTTCCAGTACATTCGGAAGTAAACAACACGGTATGCTTTAAACCGACGCGTGCGCTTTGAGCGAAACGCGCGATTCGGCTTTGGCGTCCTGATTTCATATCCTCCCATGGAGGTCGAATGGCTACGCGCCGAGTCGAGGTTTTCGCGATATGCGCCTCTCCTCTATGGTTGAAGTAGGTTTCAGGTACCACGCCGGTTCTTCGCAGAGCTTTTCCCCTGTGTAAATTACTTGGGGTCTCAACTCAGCGGTGACCCGACGTCTGGGTACTCGTCTCTGGTGGCGGCAGAATGGGCAGCTGGCGATCCTATCCATCTCCTAGGGGAGTCATACGACAATATCCGTCTCTTGTACGTCCCTCCGCTTCTGCATTGGATCATGCGCTGGCTGGATTTGTATCCAGAATTGGGGTCTGAAGCCAATATGGCAGAGGTGCGCCAGATTCTGGGGTTCATCGACAGGAGCGATTGGGACTGGGTTCCGGTGGCGACCCAACCCAAGGGTAACCGCTAAGCCTATGACAGGTCAACCTATGACAGGTCACCAGGCAGATGCAGTCCCTCTTCGGGTAACATAGTGTATTAAGATCCCTATGGGGCTGCATTGATCGACGCGCTTTACGCCACGGAATTAAGGGAGGCTCTGCGTACGATGTAGCTCCGTCACCGGGGAGGGTTTGTATACGCCGAAGAGTGGGAGCCACCCATCGAATAGGATGACTGAACCATTGACGATGGTGCCAACCTTCCTGCGGGTCTCAACACTGCTCCTAGAGTTGCCCCGTCCTCGGGTGGTACTGTGCAGCACGTTTCCAGTGCCGGTCCGTCCACTCCCGCGGGGTGAAACATAAGTATTTCTCATGTTCCGGCGCTAACAACCCAAGCAGTGGGTCTGGGACAAACCCTTCTGGGTCTCGGCATTCTTATTCCTGCGGATATGACGGAGATCACCCAAATCCTGGCGTTTGCAGCTTCGCAGCAGAACCAGGATAGTGGTGGTGGTCCGTCCAGGGGCTTTGCTTGATCCCCATGGTGGGCTCACGGTTTCTTCCGGCATTAGCGGTTAGCCTTGTGATAGCTTCAAATAAACCAAACTAGTGTTCGTCTTCCTTCTCCTCTTGTTCCTCTCGAAGCATCTTCTTCTTCTGACATTCGCAGTGTACATCATGTTCTTCGATTACTTCATAAACCGTATATCGGTAGTGTATAAAAACCATTATTTAGGTAACTCATGACTGCTTCCCTTCTTTTCATCCGGGATACTCATCCTTAACTCTTTCGAGTTCTAAGGCCATTCCCACTGCAGGGACGTTTACGTCGCACCAACCCATGGTGGGATTATCCGAGTTGGGCGTCATCCAAGTTTGGAGATAGTGGTAACCGAGCTCTTCCATGGTACGAAAATGATCTTAGAGCTGGGAACGTGTTCGATGGGTTCAATTGTATCATACTCGGGGGCATATCCATACCAGCGGATGTGGTAGCGAAATTAATCTTAGGGGGTGTGAACGTTACGCACATTTCGTTCGATTACGGAGTTCTGAGGGTTACTGCCGGGTTCTTGGTTTCCGTAGCCTTTTATGGTGGTGCTTATCTCTTCAATGCGTTCAATTATGGATATGACATGCCTCAGGTAGAGAATTCTGTCTTCGGAGGGACCAGACTCACCATGCGGGTTCAGGATTATTTGTAATAATAGGACATATGACTGCTTACGCTTGGAATATTGGAACTCAACTTGAGTGAGCTGAAGTGAAGGAGCTCAACTCTACAAACTCAACGAGTGTCTGATTCCTGGTAATGGGTTAGAAACAAGCGGATGGTAGCCTTGCTGATTCGGGAGGTGCAAAGGATTCGGTGTGGAGTTCCGTTGCAATGGAGAACGTCTCCTACTGCACTCTCTGCCCCGTTGTTGTGGTTCACCCCAGCATGAGTTACTGATTGAATTCCGGGTAGTTCAGAGACAGCGCCTGTACACTACGGGTTTGGCATGTGCCGACCTCGGCTGACCGCTGACTGACCGTTCTCCAAAAGGAGTCACGGTGCATCCTGCACGCTTGCGCCTTGTCACTGTAATAGTGCTCCACCGCTAAGCGGTTAGTACCTGACGTCACGGTGCTTCGCCTCAGTGTCGCAACTTGCGAATGCACGCCACGGGGCGCGTTTACCTTGCGACCGTTCCGAAGTGATTCCAAATACCAGCGGCGCCCCTTGCATAGGGTTCCGAAGCGTCTCCCCTTGGAGTTCAACAATATTTTCTGTAGTGCACGCCTTTCTCAAGGGGGGGGCATTCCAGGCACTGGTTCATAATTTCCGATACATCGCGGATGGCACTTACTACACTGTTATGAACAGGAGCAATGCGGCGACAGTGGGCATACACGTGGTGCACGGCATAGCCGGAATGCGCCGTGGCAACGGCTCGCTCACGTGTCACACGGGTGGTGGTACTGTAGTGGATACACGAATAGAAATATTCTATTTATTTATTTATTTATTTAGTTATTACACTGTGTAGTCTACTGTACTTAGTGCAGCGGCAACCGCCGCTGCACCTCAGTAAACTTCCCCAACAAGGGTGTTCCTGCTTAGAATCTTCCCGAAGAAGGGTGTCTAGCCAAGGACTTGGCTCCGAACATTCACGCCTTCGGCGGTACTCGACTCCACCACGGAGAGGTATCCCGTTGCATACAGTTGTTCAACCCCCTTGCTCGCTTAACAGAACAGAACCCATTTCTGGGATACCAGTCTACTCACAGTTGTGGCTTCGCCGTGTATACGGTTTCACCCGGCCCTGCCGATATCCATCGAGTCCCTCTTGTGACTCGCCCCCTTTTCCCTCACTTCCCTATTCCTTTTCCTTTTCCCCTTTTTGGGTAGCCCACGCTATCCGTGGCTCACACCGACTCATTGTCGTGTGCGCCATCGTTTGGACTCGTGCCTCCTACTTGGAGCAATACACCGTGTGGACGGAGCTTCTCTGGTTTGCCAGCTACCCTTTCCTACGCAAGTCCTGAAGTCTGACCTCGGCTTACAGCCGACCTAGTCTTGTCATCCCTGGAAGGGCTCTGCTACTGCGTTCACCTCGTGAGAGGAAGATCCCGAACGTCTTCGTGGTGCTCTCCCGTCGCCGGGCATTGCACCACAAAGTGGTCTCCCGACCTAGAAGTTTTAACCACTATCGTGTGTTGTTTCCTCTTTCGAGGCCTTTATCCGGAAGTTTCGGTTCTTTCCGTCTGGACGGGTCATTATGTCGAGGAAGCTTTCGGATGCCGAACCTGTAACCACTCGCAGTCGCTCCCGCGACAGCGCTGTTCCCGGTGACCGGGTTGCTTCGAGAATCCCAATTCGGGCTGGCTCTACTCTTGCAACCAAGGCCCCACCTCGTCCTCAGAGTCGTCAACCGGAAGACCGGAATATTCCGCCAACCCTGTTGGACAACCTGTCTCCAGGTGCTGGATCGTCTACGGCTGTTCCCGCTGTAGCGGTTCAATCCCCGACACCGGGGCAGGCTGACAATTCCCAGGTATCCCGCCTGGAAGAGCAGCTTCGCGCCTTGCGCGCTGCTCACAACACCCTTGTGGGGGAGTTTACCTCTCTCCGAGGCGTGGTTGAGGCTCATCCTGTGAAGGATATAGCCGAGGACCTCCGCATTCTCCGGTTAGACGCCAACAGATTGTTGGAGTGCTTTGGTAGCCCTGCAGCCTTCGTGGAAGGAGTTGAAGACCGATTCAATCGGGTACGGAACCGTCTGGAGACGTTGGAGCGAAATTCACGTGGTACAGCCCCGTCCGCGGAGCCGGTCATTGCCTCTCAGCGCGATGAGCGCAAGGGAGATCGAAAGCGCCGCAAAAAGCGGAAGTCGAAACCGAAGTATGGAACTGATTCGGACACGTCGACATCTTCGGATTCTGCACCGAGCCACTCGGATCCCTCCGATTCCTCGGATTCTGAACCTGAAGGTGATCGCCGAGGGCGTTCTTCCCGCTCCAAGCGGTCTGAAGCGCCGGGCCTCCGTTCGAAGGGTGGACATTCCGGTCTCAAGGAGTTGAAGCCAACCAACAACTTGTACCGGAAGCTTCTATCGTACCGATACTATCGGCTGGAGACTCCTGGAGGTACCCCCCGTGGAACGGGTAGAGTGAAAGACTGTATCAAACGGATGCAACTTTCATCCGCAACCAGTACTTTACTGGAGAACCCCATTTTGGGTTTCCTCGCACGCTACGTGGCGGAAGCCGATATTCTCGGAATGAACGAAGGCCAGGCCCTACATTGCGCTGCCGTTTTTTCTTACGGGGAATCGCCGAGGACCAGTACAACTCTGTGCGAGGGTCCTCGCGAGCCTCCGAAGGAGGAGTCACCTGCTGGCCTGAAGCAGTTCAATATTTGTTGCGCTCATACGCCACAAATACCGCCATTCAGTCGGCAATCCTCGCATTGCGAGATACTCGTCAACGCTCAGGTGAGCTCGAAACCGAATACTCGGTACGCCTGAATAAGGCTTTCCCCGTTGTGGTAATATCTACCCCCTGGGGAGCGTTGCACGATGTTCATCGATGGACTTGATCCGGCTATCAAGAGCCTCGTCGCCCGTCACCGGGAGGAGAAACGGAAGCTCACCTATCTCGAGCTCGTACAGTTTGCTCGAGCTGAGGGTGATGCACTCCGCGCCCGTGCTCCTGCTGCCAGGTCTAAAGCCGCGAAAGCGTTGATGTTGGAGAATAACTCCCCTTCTCTCTCGCTTATAGCGGACGACGCCCCTAAACAGGGATACGATAACGTTCAGGTTATGCAAGCCGACGGTCTGTCGGTTCCGACCACGGAATTGCCGTCGACGACGGGGTCCACCCGTGAAAACGTCTCAGGGTGACACGGTTTTATACGTAGGTAACAACCGCATGCAGGCACCTCGAATTTGCAAACGGCACCCCGTAATCAACGGCCTGGTTGGATTGAACCGAAATGCGGGAAGGTTTGCTCGAATGCAGAGAGCCGCGAAGCGGAGCAGTGCCTGCATTTGCTATACGCACGGGCACACTCACCACAGTGCCTCTCATTGAAGAGATGGCAAAAGTAGTCTCCAACTACGAGGCGCTCACTCCATTGGAGAAGAATTCCGTCCCGATGACGTCGTATCTCCGTGCGAAGACGGATTTTCCGAATGCTTTGGCTCAAACACCGCTTGCGCGGACTGTTCCGGCTTATCGGGGTAACGCTCGATCACTCGGCGATGCGGCCAACACCGTGAGAACGGAAGCTCCCGTTCAACGGCGTCAGCTCTCGTTGTCGAGGAACCGGGGCAGCACCCCGTATCTACCCCTTCACAGGGAAACTAATCGAGGAGTCTCCCCTTTGGGAGAGGCGTCCTCAGAGTTGAGGTTGACGACGCCGAGGCGCCGCCGCCTCGCTCCCCGGTGAAAATCCTGACAAAGGAAGACACCGCTGACGCGGATTCGAAGCACCTTGGTGTTTTGCGTCGACCGTGGATACGGGTAAGAAACAACCGGATCCCGGATAGAATCATGGTTATGGCCAAGCGCAACTACAAGGTTTACGCTGACCTTGGCCTGAGCCACCAGTTTATGGTGAGATATCTTTCAGTCCTGGACACAGGTGCTGGCCCGAACTTCGTCGACGAGTCGATTTTACCCCCGCTCTTGCGGTCTCGCATCCGTTCTACAACGGTTCCGGACGTCGCTGACGCGAATAACAATCCGTTGAAAACGGTGGGTGTCATCGACTTGGTCGTACGCTTGGGCACTTTCGTGGTGAAGCTCGACTTTATTGTTTGTCGGTCGTTGGCTGCGCCAGTTATACTGGGATGTGATTATTGTGACCGATTCATCGAGGCAATCCGGCCACGCCGGAGAACAGTAGAACTCGAGGATGGAACCACGGTTCCTATTGTTCGCCGACCGCTGAAGCGGGCATCGCAGAAGCAAGTTCCGCTACCTGCCGCGCAGGAACCACCCCCCGCTGCACGGGAGTCTACGAAGCTCCGCGTTGCGGCATCGGTTTCTATTCCCCCTGAGACTCAGGTAATGGTGCAGGTCAATTCCCGTCAACACGGTGTTCGGATTGTGCAACCCTTGCCTCGTTGTACGAGAAGTATCAACTTGCCGTTGCAAACGGAATTGTCAATGTGACTCCGGATGTCCCGTTCCGGTTGCTTGTCGCCAATCTTGGCACAAAACCCCAGTATCTGGTGAAGAACCAAGTGATTGGATCAGTTACGCCGCACCCGCTGGCCATGCTTCCTACGAAGACTACCGCTGCCGATGTCCTCGGAATTGTTGCCTCCGCAGAGGATTCGAACTCCGACGTCGTCGTGTCTAAGGAGGGGGAGGAGGCTACCGCGGCAGCGGACAATTCGCCGAGCACCTCGGAATCAACGCCTGAAACAGGAACGCACGTGCCCACGAGCTACGATAGAATCGATCCTATCAAGGCTCTGGAGGACCTTGACTTCGGTCATGTACCGGAGTCACACCGTCAACGTCTGCGAGACATGTTACGGGAGTTTACCACTATGTGGGATGGCTCCCTTGGGGAGATTAATGCAACCGAACATCGGATTGACGTGTTGCCGAATACGCGACCCGTCGCGCAACCCCCATACAGGGCAGACCGAAGGCTCGGGAAGAAGAACAGTTCCAAGTGGAGAAGATGCTCCGAGCTGGAGTTATCGAACCGGCTCAGTCGCCGTGGGCATCTCCAGTTGTACTGGCCTTAAAGAGCGATGGAACCTGGCGGTTCTGTATCGACTATCGCCGGCTCAATGCCGTGACGGTACGGGACACGTATCCTATCCCTCGTATGGACGAGTGTATTGACTCCCTGGGGAGCGCCACTGTGTTCACAGCATTGGACGCCAATTGGGGATATTGGCAAGTCCCTGTTCGGGAGGAGGACCGCGACAAAACGGCTTTCGTCTGCCATGCAGGATCGTACCGCTTTAAGCGGATGCCGTTCGGTTTAACCAACGCACCCGCCACCTTTCAGCGGGCCATCGACATTTTGATGAGCCGCTTTAAGTGGCGGACCTGTTGGTCTACCTGGATGACATTATCATCTTCTCGAACAACATGGATGACCATCTAGACCACGTCCGAGACGTGTTGACCGTGCTGCGTGACGCAGGAATTACCCTCAAGCTGAGGAAGTGCGAGTTTTTCACTGACACCATCAAGTATCTTGGGCACATAATCCGTCCAGGACGGTTGTCAATCGAAGACGTTCGAGTCAAGTCCCTCGCGGAGGCGAAGGAACCCCGTACTCAAACGGAACTGCGCTCCTTTTTAGGGCTGGTCAACGTCTACAGACGGTTTATCCCGAACTTTTCGGACGTTGCAGCTCCTCTCAACGCGCTCTTGCGGAAGGGACAACCACCTAAACTGGACCCCCTTACCTCCCTCAAAGGGTTGCTTTCAACTCCTTGAAGGAGGCTGTCATTTCAGCACCAATCTGGCGTTGCCCAAACCGGGACTACCATACTCCGTGGACACGGATGCGAGCGACCATCAGGTCGGATGTGCTCTATTCCAGACCACCCCGGACGGGGAGCGACACCCGATTGGGTACTGGTCACGTTCGCTAAACGTTCACGAACGGAATTACTCTGTTTCAGAGAAGGAGTGTCTGGCCGTTGTCTGGGCTTTGTCGACACTCCGCCCCTATCTCATGGGAGTTCACTTTACCGTTTACACGGATCACTCCTCATTGAGGTGGTTGATGAACATCTCGGATCCATCTGGCCGCCTCATGCGGTGGAGACTCCGCTTAGCGGAATTTGACTTCGAAGTCATCTACAAGAAGGGGGCGAAGAACACCCAAGCCGACGCTCTGTCGCGTTTGCCCACGGAGGGGGAAGCCCTCGCCAATGAGGATGACGATGAGATACCGTGCTACATGGTGAACGGAGATACGCCGGAAGATCCGGAATGGCCAGAAGACTGGGAATTGGACGCTGAATACGACGACTTACTCGCCTCGAGCGAGGATTCTGAGAAGCCCATACCGGGAAATTATGTACCGGTTGAGACCGAGGAAATGATCCGAGAACAATTCGGGGACCCCTTCTGTACAAGGATACGTGCACGCCTCAACGGCGGAGAGAATCTCCCCTTCGGGGTGAACGACATTGGTTACCTCGTGAGGACCGTCGAGGCTACCCACAAGTTGTGGTACCACACGCTACAGAAGCGGATATTGCATCTTTCGCATTACCCGAAACTCGGTGGACACTCCGGTGGGAGGAAGCTTTATCTAACCCTTCGCAGGGATTTCTACTGGCCCGCCATGGCGGTTGATTGCTACGCTACGGTGCGGTTTTGCACGCAATGCGCGAAGAACCGGGTCAAACTCCGGAAGAACTCCAAACGGATGAAGCTATTCCCCGCCAGGGCGCGCTCGAGTTTGTCGCAATTGACATTCTCGGACCATTGCTCTCTACCAGGAGAGGCAACAAGTTCCTACTCGTTATTACGGACAAGTTCTCGAAACTAGTTCGGACAGTGCCTCTAAAGAGGATTACCGCCTACACGGTCGCTCACGCTTT